>JAPYYA010005019.1:0-11196 GCA_028533165.1 Leontopithecus rosalia | reverse complement strand
ACTATAAATCGTTCTACTATAAGGACACATGCACGCGAATGTTCACTGCAGCACTGTTTACAATGGCAAAGACCTGGAACCAACCCAAATGCCCTTCAATGATAGACTGGACTGGGCAAATGTGTCACATATACACCATGGAATATTATGCAGCAATCAAAAACGATGAGTTCGTGTCCTTTGTAGGGACATGGATGAATCTGGAGAACATCATTCTCAGCAAACTGACACAAGATCAGAAAATGAAATACCCCATGTTCTCACTCATAGGCAGGTGATCAGCAGTGAGAACACATGGACACAGGGAGGGGAGCACTACACACTGGGATCTATTGGGGGGAAAAGGGGAGGGACAGAGGGGCGGGGAGCTGGGGAGGGATAGCAGGGGGAGAAATGCCAGATGTGGGTGAAGGGGAGGAAGGCAGCAAATCACACTGCCATGTGTGTACCTATGCAACTATCTTGCATATCCTGCACATGTACCCCAAAACTTAAAATGCAATAAAAAAGGAAAATATATATATGTGAGCCACATGTGATTTTTATTTTTTTAGTAGACATATTAAAAAAAAAAAAGAGTGAAAGACGCATAGAGAAAAATGATTCCTTTGGCAGGGCAAGTTTTATGGTGTAATTTACCACCTGCTTTCTGTCTTCTTCTCTGTCCATTCCCTCCTCCCTTAACACTAAGGAAAGGTCAAACATCACTAAGCACCTTGAGCCCAGAGATGGAAAATGAGAAAACCTTCCTGCTTTGACCATCACACAGGGTCTCATCAATAAAGATATAAATACACCCTACTACCTTCATGTATTTTTGACTGATGAATTCTATAAGATGAAACATTATACAGAAGCTTGTTAGTACCTAGAAGTACAATGAAATCTTTACTTTGTCCAGTTCTTCATGAAATGCAAGACTTTCTAAATTCCTTTAATATTCAGTCTATCTGTGGCTCCCAAACCTGGCTGTGCACTGGAATCCCCTATAGAACTTTTATAAGCTGCTACAAGACAGCCTTTCAAAAAACAATGCAGCAGCTCTGTAAGCAGGAATATGGAAAGATCTCCAGGTTTGCTTGCTGTAAAGCAACAAAAGCCAGGTGGTACAGAACAGTTTGTATGTGATCTCCCCTATCCCTATGTTTGTAAATGCAAGGTATATGTCTGGATGGACATGCAAGAAATTGGTAACAGCAGTTGCCTCTGGGAAAGAAAACTGAATGCATATAGAATGGAGAAGAGGAGAATTGCTTTTCACCATAGAATCTTCTCTATACCTTTTGAAATCGGCAATGTACATTGTTTATTCTAAAAAAGGAAAACACATTCCTGAGCCCCACCTTTGATCTGCAGGGAAAGTTAATGAGTGTGGCCCAATAATCTCCTGTTGCCCAGGCTGGAGTACAATGGCGTGATCTCAGCTCACTGCAACCTCTGCCTCCCAGATTCAAGCAATTCTCTCGCCACAGCCTCCCAAGTAGCTGGGATCACAGGCATGCACCACCACACCCAGCTAATTTTTTGTATTTTTAGTAGAGACGGGTTACCATGTTGGCCAGGCTCATTTTTTGAACTTCTGACCTCAAGTGATTCACCCTCCTTGGCCTCCCAAAGTGCTGGGATTACAGGCATGAGCCACCTCATCCAGCCAATAATCTCTGTTCTTAACAAGTTTCCCAGGTGATTTTTTTGCAGCAATCTCAGTGAGATTGTGCAACTATTGGCATTGTGGAACTATTGATCTAAACCTCTAGCATAACGGCTTAGTGCAACACCAAATTTACAGCTGCTTCCTATCAAAGCTTTGTTACTCCAATTGGACTTTAAGCTCCTTAAAGACAGGGGTAATATTTAAATCATAACTTCTCACTGCCCACAGATCTACCAAAGCTGATTACATAATAGATTCTCACAAAATATTTGCTGATTGACACAAAGCAGGAACGCCAAGAACATCAGAGAGACATTTGTGTGGGCTACCATCTTGGAGCCTGTTTAAATATAAATTTTACAAATATAAAGGGATAGAAAATGAATATGAGGGTAAATATGATGAGTTTTTTGTTCAAGATTTTATTCCGAAATGTCCATACATTTTGTCAATGAAAAAGGACACAGTATTCCTGACTATTTAGGTTCAGGCAAGTATAACCCTCTTGCACAGAAAAAAAAGTATCTTTATTCATCACCAATTTATATATTATGCCCATTTACTTCCCTTTCCTTTCATGTACATTTGGAATGCCAGATTAAGATAGGGACAATCTTCTAATAAAGAAGAAGACAAATGGATCATAAACAAAATAAATTTGATCTTTAAAAGATGAACAAATAGTCATCTAAAACTATCCAAAAACCCAGCTGACAGTTTTATTTCCCATTGCAAGTACAGAAGGGAAAACTATATTTTCTAAGGCCTAATGACACCTACAGAAGATTGAATATATACAGAAATAAGAGATCACACCCTGGGATAAAAGATAATAGCAAAAACTTAATGTATCTAGGACATTTCATGATGAATCAAGTACAAAGGACAAGAGTCAACTAAGGCAAATCAAGGAGATCTAGTTTTCCTACTAACGTTTCTCATCTCATAAATAAGTCTTCAGGACCTGCATCTAAGGGGAATGAACAGGTTTCAAACCAAGCCAAGCCACGAGAAAGCATTCACATTAAAGTACTCTCTGTTGGAACAGAAACTAAAGCAGCATTCTAAGGGGGATTTAATATCCTTAGCATGCTTTTTCATTCTTGATCAAAGATGAGTTAGAGTAGGGTCTGAACCACAGAAATCTTGACATAATTCATAACAAATATCCTACATGGAAATTTATATATGACCCAGAGATCATTATATATGACCCAAGACCAGCCTGGGCAACAAGGCAAAACCCATCCTCTACTAAAAATACAAAAATTAGCTGGCCGTGGTGGCACATGCTTTTAATCCTAGCTATTCAAGAGGCTGAGGTGCGAGAATTACTGGAACCCAGTAAGCGGAGATCACAGAGTGAGCTGAGATCGTCCCATTGCTCCCCAACCTGGGCAACAGAGTAAGACTCTGTCTCCAAAAAAAGAATTTTAATACAATTATAAATCAGAAGTATCCATCCAGTGCAAAATAGGTAGCACTCAGTTGCTAGAAAAGGTCAACAGCAAGCACTGGACCTTTCGATTTCAAAACATACAAGCCAAGCCAGGGCAAGGCAATATGTAAAGTACATAAAGTGTAAGGAGGATTTTTTATTTATTTATTTATTTTGAGGCAGAGTTTTGCTCTTGTTGCCCAGGCTGGAGTGCAATGGCGCAATCTTGGCTCACTGCAACCTCCACCTCCTGGGTTCAAGCGATCCTCCTGCCTTAGCCTCCCTAGTAGCTAGGATTACAGGTATATGCCACCATGCCCAGCTAATTTTGTATTTTTAGTAGAGACGGGATTTCTCCGTTTGGGTCAGGCTGGTTTCGAACTCCTGACCTCAGGTGATCTGGCCACCTTGGCCTCCCTAAGTGCTGGGATTACAGGAGTGAGCCACCACACCTGGCCTGTAAGAAGTATTTTTAACCTATTCACATTTTGGATCCATTCAAAAGATAATCTGTCATTATAGGTTCCTTAAAGTCCATTTTGTAATTCCCCTCTGCTGCCAGGCTGGAGTGCAGTGGCAAGATCTTGGCTCACAGCAACCTCTGTCTCCTGGGTTCAAGCGATTCTTATGCTTCAACCTCCCAAGTAGCTGAGATTACAGGCATGTGCCACCACACCAGCTAATTTTTGTATTTTTTAGCAGAGACAAGGTTTCACCATGTTGGCCAGGATGGTCTTGATATCCTAACCTCATAATTCACCTGCCTTGGCCTCCCAAAGTGCTGGCCATTTTGTCATTTTTAATCTCCACTAAAGGTCACATCATCAATGACTGGCAAGTATAAGAAAAATACAGGCAGTCCTTGCTTTGCATGGTAGTGCAGGACCACAAAAATAACCATGCAAGCTGAAATCATGCAAAGTGATTTTAATAATCAATGGGGGAAATTACAGTTGTTCTGGTGTCCTTTAAAAATGTTTGTCAAAGCATTAAAAACTCTCTTATTGTTGGTTACAATGTATAGAAAAATGAAAAAAACAGTAAAACTTATACTTTAGTATACTATAATTTAAAACATTATGCCATTTAGTGTGCCTTCACTAAGTGCCTCTGGCTGCCTGTCTAGAGTTCCGCAAATGGGGGCAGTGGCGGTGTTCCCACTCTCGGTTACTTATTTTATTACTCCATTTATGCTCAATTGGATTTTACTTCTAGAGTTACCATTTTTGGTTTCTTTGTTGCTCTTTCATCTTTACTGTCTACTTCCCACTTTTGATTATCTATTTTGCCAAAAGGTCATGTAAGTTTATTACTTAAGAGGCAAGGAGGCAGCAAAACACACTCTCCTTCCTGTCTGTGTGTAAACTGAAGAACAGACACATAGCTGTTGTTTTTGCAGTGACTTCTGATCTGCATACTGAATAGCTAGCAGAAGAATCTGTACTTCATGCATTCATAGGTGACTGAAATTTGAATCCTAGGTGACTAGTGTTGTTATCTTATGGTAATTGAAATCAGTGCACATCAGAACCCTGCAAACCAAGTCCTGCCTATACAGCATTCTCTTAAAAAGCATTTTTAAAAGTATCCTGGACAGGCATGGTGGCTCACGTCTAAAACCCCAGTACTTTGGGAGGCTAAAGGTAGGAGAACTTCTTGAAGCCAAGAGTTCAAGACCAGCCTGGGGAAAATGAGACCCCATCTCTACCCAAAAAAAAAAAAAAAAGATTTTAAAAATTAGCCAGGTATGGTGGCATGTACCTGTAGTCCCAGCTACTCAGGACGCTAAGGTGGGAAGATTGCTTGAGCCCAGGAGTTTGAGGCTGCAGTGAGCTATGACTGCACCACTGCACTCCAGTCTAGGAGACAAGGTTAAGACTCCGGCAGGAGTCAAAGTTATTCACAAAAAGATTCCATAATTATAAGGGAGACACTGGGCTGAGATCAAATCACCTTTATTTACCAGCAGTACTTCTCAGTGAATTCAACAAGTTAATAAGCACTTTGAATTTCCATGTTGGGGATCAAGCATAAGTGATAAATACTGTACCCAATCTCAGGTCTGTCTCTCTTCCCTCCGCCCCCTGACAAAACACTTCATGGGTTATTATTTTCCACCTTAGAAAATTGCCTTAGAAGCTAATTTTCAAACACACCAGATGTAAAGAGTTTGTTTTTATAACTGTTACAATTTTACAATTTAAATTTACAAAATTAAAACATTTTTAATGTTTTGCAATTTTACAATTGGTACAAAGTAGCAATAAACCAAGTGTTTTGTAAAATCACCCCCTTAACAACACAGGAGATTAAAATGGTGATAGTATTACCAATCATTTACTGAATACTAACAAAGCACGTTAATGAATGCATATGAACCAAAGAAGTCAATAACTAATCATACATACACTAAAACTTTCCAAAACTCTCTTTTTAACCTCAAACATATTGTTTGTCTCCAATTACCCTTATTACAATATCATTAACAAGTATTTGTAGGGCTCTTTCTAGGCTGAAGCCTAATTACTGAGTCAAATCTTCTTACATAGATCAAAATACAAACAGCAAAATACATAAGAAGCAAGATATAACGTATCTCTAAGCCAGCCATATGATTTTCTTCTAGATAAAATTACCTGGAAGCCAGGGCTACTCTTACCCACCAAGCATAGCCTCTATCCTAGGGTAAGAATTCAAAGCTATAATCTAGCACCACAAGCACTCTGATTTCAGTAATTCCAACCTTGCCTGTCAGATTTATTTAGGTGATATTTGCCAAATCCCTTTTGCACAGCTTGACTCCATTCCTGGCTAGGGTCATCCTTTTGTCACCAGTGTATTAGAATACAGAGTGAGCAATTTAAGAAGACCTGTTGCCTAATCCCACATGGAAATCTTGTTTTGCTCTAGTTAAGAAAACAAAATTAGGAGGCAATGGGAGCTGGTCAAAGCAGACCAAGAGGCAACAGGAAAAGAGAATCACAAGGAAGGAGATAAAACACTCAATAAATGGCCATTGGTGTGGGGCAATTTAGTGTACAAACAGTCCAGCAGCCCACACGGCACAGAAGATAACTAAGGTCCATAATACTTAGTCAACAAAATTATATGTCCAACTATTTTTAGAAGGAGTTTGACAGACATGTTATGCTTTTCTTAATAGAATACTACTCTATTTAAAGCAGTTTAATCTCCTGAGTAACTTTTCTGAGGACAGTTACATTTCACAAGTAGAACTTTCAGTTATAGGAAAATCTTACCTATGTAGACCATATCATTCCCCAAAGATGGTAAAGTGGTTGCTAGTTTTCTTATTTGCCAAATAATCTGTGAAATGTTAACACTTCATTGCAACAGTTCTCATGCTAAAGGTTACTTACGATAATGGGAGGTTTCTAGTATTTTGAAAAAGAAGGGATTCTAAAGGAAGGAAGAAATAAATTAAAAACAGCAACAAACAGATTCAAATGAAAATCATATCACAAGTAACCTCCAAGGCAGTATATTTTTTCAAGGTAGCAGGATCAGAGAACTATTCAATGAGGTAAGAAAGCAGCTTTCATATTCTACCTTGAGAGCCATGTTCACAATGTGTCTGCACACAGGTACAGGTCAATGAAATCACATCATTATACAGGCATTAATACACAAACACAATCATCATGTGAAAAATCCGTGATTTTTCACGAAATGCAAACTCTTATTTTCAAACCTGTATCTCTTGCTATGACCTTTCTTTTCATTAACAATTTACCTACTGGTTTAGGGTTAGAATCCCCCATAAGCAGAACCTAAGACAGGATTGCAGGCATTCACATGGGAAGTGAGCCCTGGAAGCACTGGTAAGTGAAGGGAAAAGTGAGACAAGGAAAGGGAGGCAGCTTTGGGGACAACTGGAAGGCTAAGTATAAGGGGCTTCAGAGTGGCCCCACCAAAATAAGAGGAAGCTAGGTATTTATTGTCTACCGTCTCCCATTAGATAATGGTTGAGGGCTGTTCCAGAGCCATAATGTCCCAGCATTTCCAACCTGCTTCAAGTACATGCTGCTGAGCTCCAGCAGTCAGAGAACGCCCTCAAGCCAAGTATCAGGCGTTTTCAGCAAGAAGTATTCCAGACAGAGACAGAGATGGAAACAGAGAAAGCCAGGGGGTCCGGGTGGGGCTCCTACAGTGCCTGCTGCATATGTACAAGCCCAGTCTCACAAACCTCTAATGCACACACCCTTAATTTGCTGATTTCTTATACAGATATGCTCATCTTCATACTCACTGTCTTCTCTATTCTCTTATCCCAGCAACCTCTCAGGGATAAACATGGAACAAGAATATACATAAAACGGTATAATAAATACTTATAGGTAAATAGGTACAGATTAAGTACATAATACCCAGGTAATATTTAATACTTAATTACTGAAAAAAAGATTAAGGACAAAATTGACTGACTTCATAAGGAAATCCACAATTGATTTGTATCGGAGGAAAAGAACCATCTTCAGATCTTAGGAATTCTCCAGAGGGAAAAATCATCATTTCAAGCAACTATGTGACAGTTCTAAAAACATGAATAAAATCGATGGATTTTTAAGACAATTTTTGTCCCACCACTGAGGGTAGCCTCAGCTTTAGGCTGAACTACGGTAGGCTCAGCTACCATGAATCTCCGTGAGACTGGACCATTATGTAAAACACTGAGGCCAGGCACGGTGGCCCATGCCTGTAACCCTAGCACTTTGGGAGGCCTAGGTGGGAGGGTTACTTGAGCCCAGTAGTTCAAGACCAGCCTGGGCAACATACTGAAACTCTGACTCCACAAAAATATTTAAAAATTAGCTGGGCGTGTTGGTGCATACCTGTAGTCCCAGCTACTTGGGAGTCTGAAGTGTGAGGATCGCTTGAGGCTAGGAGGTCAAGGCTGCAGTGAGCTGTGATTATGCAACAGCACTCCAGCCTGGTCGACAGAGACTCTAATTAATTAAACAAATAAATAAATAACTGAGGCAGGGCACAGTAGCCCATGCTTGTAATCCCAGCACTTTGGGAGGCCGAGGCGGGTGGATCACTTGAGGTTAAGAGTTCAAGACCAGCCTGGCCAACATGGTGAAACCCTATCTCTATTAAAAATACAATTTAAAAAAAAAACCTAGTCAGGCGTGGTGGTGCATACCTGTAATCCCAGCTACTAGGGAGGTTGAAACAGGAGAACTGCTTGAACCCAGAAGTAGAGGTTGCAGTGAGTCAAGGTCGCGCCACTGCACTCCAGCCCAGGCCACAGAGCAAGACTCCGTCTCAAATAATAATAATAATAATTAAAACGTTGAAGCAGGTGGAAAAAGGGCAAGAGTCTTTTTGACCAAAGGGATTGAAATATCTTAGCTATCTTAAGAGACATCCCCCAGAGAAAAAAGCACTTCAGAAACTATTTAAAAACAAAGGAAGAAATTGTGGTAATGAGCAGGGAATTTTCAGAGAAGTTTTCCTTAGGAAGACAAGTGTTCCACTAAAGTTCATTTAAGTACTGATCTACAACTTACATGTTAAAAGCACTACTCTGGTTTCTGGAGGGCAGAAGGAGGGGGACCAGTTAGAAGGCTACTTCAGTAAGCCCATCCTACACAAGGATAGTAATGAAGGCAACCAGTAGCAGTGAGATTCTGGCCAAAAATTCTGGCCTGAACAACACAAAGGACTGCCATTAAGTGAGATGAAGAGGACTACAGGAGGAAGAGCAAGTCTGATCAAGAAGGGAGGGAGATGTGAGGTTCGATTCTGCATACACTCAAGGTTGGCCTATCTCTCTGTATTCATCCAAGTGGAGAGAGGAAGTCAGCAATTTATATTCAAGACTGGAGCTCAGGGGAAGAGAGCTACGAAAAAGATCAGATGCATGCTGGAAAAACTACTGAGTTACCGAGGGGTACCCTGCAGTAAAAGATCAGGGAGATAAGAAGGAATTGCTACCCTGAGAAGGCGGAGTTGCAAAAGCAGAAGGAAAATGAGCACAGAGGTTCCCTAGATCCCTTGTACCCAGGAGGCGGAGGCTGCAGTAAGCTGAGATTATGCCACTGCACTCCAGCCTGGTTATAAGAGCAAGACTGCATCTCAAAAAAAAAAAAAAGATAAAAGCAGAAGGCTCAGCAGAATTTGTCCCACTGGCAGGACAAACTTGCTTGGCCTTCAGTTTCCCATAAAGCTGCTCTGTTGTCAGTGATAGTGCTGATTGCATCTGGATCCCATCAGGTCCAGCCATTCTTGTGGTTATACAGGTCCTGAGGTCCTCTTGATTCCTCCCTATTTTAGTGGTGACATTGCCTACCCAAGGGATGTGAGAAACTGCTCACAGCCTAAGGACGTTCCTCAGTATGAATGGCAAGACTGGGTGAATTGATGATCAGCTCCTCAGGAATCTCATCTTCCTAGCAAGCCTCAAGCCAGATATGCATAACGGCTACACTTTGGACCAAAGTTTGCCTTAGTGTGGAAATATCTGTGTTTAGATTTAGGAAATTTCTGAACTGTTGAAGCCAAAATAACTTTTCAAAAAGAAAAGGCAACTGCTAAGTCATGTAGATTGTAGACCTGGCTTCAACAGTCGTATCCCTACCTCATCATTTTTTTTTCAGCATGCTAATTGTATGCATATATATATATATATATATATCCTTATTTTAATTTTTAACTTTTTTTTTTGAGATGGGGTCTTGCTCTGTTGTCCAGGCTGGAGTGCATTAGCATGATCTTGGCTCATTTCAACCTCCACCTCCAGGGTTCAAGTGATTCTCCTGCCTCAGCCTCCTGAGTAGTTAGGATTACAGGTGTATGCCACCACGCCTGGCTAATGTTTTTCTATTTTTAGTAGAGACAGGGTTTCACCATGTTGGCCAGGCTGGTTTTAAACTCCTGACCTCAAGTGATCCACCAACCTTGGCCTCCCCAAGTATGAGATCCCAAGGTAGGTGATGTTCACTGGTAACTTTGACAAGAGCTATTTCAATAGAGTGGTAACAGTAAAGGCCTGATTGCATTTAGCACAAAAGAAAACAGGACCGCTCTCATTTCCTCGGAGAAGAAAAAGCTAGACACAGCAAGTAGGAACAACTTGATGAATTTTGCTATAAAGGTAAGCAATGAAACAGGGCTGCAGCTGAAAAGAGATGTCAAGTCAAGAAAAGGGGTTTTTGTATTTTTTTTTTAAATAAAGGATATAGGCCGGGCCTATACAAACATTCCTCTCAGAGTGTCTGAGGTGGTGACTGAATCAGCAGCAGCCCTGGGGTGAGGGGCAGGGCTGCAAAACAAAACACTGTGCAGACCCGCAAGAGAGAAGCATAGGACGGTCTCTGATTTACAATAATTTGATTTAGGATTTTTCAGTTTTATGATGGGGTTATCAAGATGTAGCACCATGGTAAATCAAGGAGTGGTTCCCCTGGAGCGAGGTAGTAACATTCCTGAAGAGATAGGTGGCCCCAACAAGTGAATCTGAGAAAGAGTGGTGCGAGACTTTGGAGCTTTAAGAGGATAATCAATTGCATAAGGGGTAAAGAATTAGAAAACTAAGAAATTAGGTTCACATTGGGGTTATGACCTCTCCCTACCACAGGCTGGATGCCCACAAAGGCAAAGATAAGAAGAGAAAAATTAAGGGGGTAGAGTCCAGCACTGAGAACTTGACATTTGGATGGTTGGAAAAGCAGGTATGAGAAAAGATGTCCCTGAACCAAACAGAAGGGACTGAGTTCACCCAGTCACCATGAGCTCTAAAGAAAACTTTGATCCTTTGATATAAGGACAGGCTGGCACAAAAAAAAAAGTGACTCAAAACATCAGGCACACAAAGTTAGCCTTTAAAGAAGTACTGAAAATGGGACCTAATCAAAAACTCCACAGCTAATGGGACCTAATCAAACTCCACAGCTTCTGCACTGCAAAAGAAACCGTCATTAGAGTGAATCGGCAACCAACAGAATGGGAAAAAATTTTTATATCTGACAAAGGGCTGATATCCAGAATTTACAAAGAACTAAAACAGATTTACAAGAAAAAAACAAGCCCATTCAAAAATGGGCAAAGGATATGAACAGACACTTTACAAAAGAAGACA
>JAPYYA010005018.1:0-11197 GCA_028533165.1 Leontopithecus rosalia | reverse complement strand
CTGTTTGTGTCCTCTCTTATTTCGTTGAGCAGTGGTTTGTAGTTCTCCTTGAAGAGGTCCTTTACGTTCCTTGTTAGTTGTATTCCTAGGTATTTTATTCTCTTTGTAGCAATTGTGAATGGCAGTTCATTCTTGATTTGGCTCTCTTTAAGTCTGTTATTGGTGTATAGGAATGCTTGTGATTTTTGCACATTGATTTCATATCCTGAGACTTAGCTGAAGTTGCTTATCAGTTTCAGGAGATTTGGGGCTGAGATGATGGGGTCTTCTAGATATACTATCATGTCGTCTGCAAATAGAGACCGTTTGGCTTCCTCCTTTCCTATTTGAATATCCTTTATTTCTTTTTCTTGCCTGATTGCTCTGGCTAGAACTTCCATTACTATATTGAATAGGTGTGGTGAGAGAGGGCATCCTTGTCTAGAGCCAGATTTCAAAGGGAATGCTTCCAGTTTTTGCCCATTCAGTATGATATTGGCTGTTGGTTTGTCATAAATAGCTTTTATTATTTTGAGATATGTTCCATCAATACCTAGTTTATTGAGGGTTTTTAGCGTAAAGGCTGTTGAATTTTGTCAAAGGCCTTCTCTGCATCAATTGAGATAATCATGTGGTTTTTGTCTTTGGTTCTATGTGATGAATTACGTTTATAGTCTTGTGTATGTTGAACCAGCCTTGCATCCCCAGGATGAGTTCTACTTTATCCTAGTGGATAAGCTTTTTGATGTGCTGTTGCAATCGGATTGCCAGTATTTTGCATCTATGTTCATCATGGATATTGGCCTGAAGTTTTCTTTCCTTGTTAGATCTCTGCTAGGTTTTGGTATCAGGATGATGTTGGTCTCACAAAATGATTTGGGAAGGATTCCCTCTTTATGGATTATTTGGAATAGTTTCAGAAGGAATGGTACCAGCTCCTCTTTGTATGGTAGAATTTGACTGTGAAGCCATGTGAACCTAGGCTTTTTTTGGGTGGTAGGCTCTTAATTGCTGCCTCAACTTCAGACCTTATTATTGGTCTATTTAGGGTTTTGACTTCTTTCTGGTTTAGGCTTGGGAGGAGGCAAGTGTCCAGGAATTTATCCATTTCTTTCAGGTTTACTAATTTATGTGCATAGAGTTGTTTGCAATAATCTCTTATGATGGTTTGAATTTCTGTGGAATCTGTGGTGATATCCCCTTTATCGTTTTTTTATTGCATCTATTTAGTTATTCTCTCTTTTCTTTTTTATTAATCTGGCTAGTGGCCTGTCTATTTTGTTGATCTTTTCAAAAAATCAGCTACTGGATTTATTGATTTTTTTGAAGGGTTTTTTGTGTCTCTGTCTCCTTCAGTTCTGCTCTGATCTTAGTTATTTCTTGTCTTCTGCTAGGTTTTGAGTTTTTCGATCTTGCTCCTCTAGCTCTTTCAATTTTGATGATAGGGTGTTGATTTTAGATCTCTCCTTTCTTCTCATGTGGGCACTTATTGCTATATATCTTCCTCTAGAGACTGCTTTAAATGTGTCCCAGAGATTCTGGTATGTTGTGTCTTCATTCTCATCTGTTTCGAAGAACATCTTTATTTCTGCCTTCATTTAATTGTTTATCCAGTCAATATTCAAGAGCCAGTTGTTCAGTTTCCATGAAGCTGTGCAGTTCTGAGTTAGTTTCTGAATTCTGAGTTCTAACTTGATTGCACTGTGGTCTGAGAGACTGTTTCTTTTGATTTCTGTTCTTTTGCATTTGCTGAGGAGTGATTTACTTCCAATTATATGGTCAACTTTAGAGTAGATGTGATGTGGTGCCGAGAAGAATGTATATTCTGGGGATTTGGGGTCGAGAGTTCTGTAAATGTTTATTAGGTTTGCTTGTTCCAGGTCTGAGTTCAAGTCCTGGATATCCTTGTTAGTTTTCTGTCTGGTTGATCTCTCTAATATTGACAATGGGGTGTTACAGTCTCCCGCTATTATTGTGTGGGAGTCTAAGTCTCTTTGTAAGTCATTAAGAACTTGCCTTATGTATCTGTGTGCTCCTGTATTGGGTCCGTATATATTTAGGATCATTAGCTCTTCTTGTTGTATCGATCCTTTTACCATTATGTAATGTCCTTCTTTGTCTCTTTGCATCTTTGTTGCTTTAAAGTCTATTTTATCAGAGATGAGAATTGCAACTCCTGCTTTTTTTTGCTCTCCATTTGCTTGGCAAATCTTCCTCCATCCCTTTATTTTGAGCCTTTTTGTATCCTTGCGTGTGTGATGTGTTTCCTGGATACAGCACACCAATGGGTTTTGCCTTTTTATCCAATTTGCCAGTCCGTGTCTTTTGATTGGTGCATTCAGCCCATTTACATTTAGGGTTAATATTGTTATGTGTGAATTTGATCCTGCCATTTTGATGCTAGCTGGCTGTTTTGCCCGTTAGTTGATGCAGATTTTTCATTGTGTTGATGCTCTTTACCATTTGGTATGTTTTTGGAGTGGCTGGTACTGGTTGTTCCTTTCTATGTTTAGTGCCTCTTTCAGGAACTCTTGTAAAGCAGGCCTGGTGGTGATGAAATCTCTGAGTACTTACTTTTTTGCAAAGGATTTTATTTTTCCTTCACTTATAAAGCTTAGTTTGGCTGGATATAAAATTCTGCGTTGAAAGTTCTTTTCTGTAAGGATGTTGAATATGGGCCCTCACTCTCTTCTGGCTTGTAGGATTTCTGCTGAGAGATCTGCTGTGAGTCTGATGGGCTTCCCTTTATGGGTAACCCGACCTTTCTCTCTGGCTGCCCTTAGCATTTTCTCCTTCATTTCAACCCTGGTGAATCTGACAATTGTGTGCCTTGGGGTTGCTCTTCTTGAGGAGTATCTTTGTGGTGTTCTCTGTATTTCCTGGTCTTGAATATTGGCCTGCGTTGCTAGGTTGGGGAAGTTTTCCTGGATAATAACCTGAAGAGTATTTTCCAGCTTGGATTCATTCTCTTCATCACATTGGGGTACACCTATCAAATGTAGATTAGGTCTTTTCACATTGTCCCATATTTCTTGGAGACTTTGTTCATTTCTTTTTACCCTTTTTCTCTAATCTTGCCTTCTCATTTTATTTCATTGAGTTGATCTTCAGCCTCTGATATCCTTTCTTCTGCTTGGTCAATTTAGCTTTCGAAACTTGTGCATGCTTTGTGAAGTTCTCATGTTGTGTTTTTCAGCTCCATCAATTCACTTGTATTCCTCACTGAGTTGTCCATTCTCGTTAGCATTTCGTCAGATCTTTTTTCAAGGTTCTTAGTTTCTTTGCATAGAGTTAGAACATGTTCTTTTAGCTCACTGAAGTTTCTTATGACCCACCTTCAGAAGCCTGATTCTGTCATTTCATCACAGTCTTTCTCCATCCAGCCTTGTTTCCTTGCTGGTGAGGAGTTGTGATCCCTTGTAGGAGGAGAGGTGTTTTGGTTTCAGGTGTTTTCCTTCTTTTTGTGCTGGTTTCTTTCCATCTTTGTGGATTTATCCACCTGTTGTCTTTGTAGTTGCTGACTTTCAGACAGGGTCTCTGAGTGGAAGTCCAGTTTGTTGATGATGAAGTTATTTCCATTTCTTAGTTTTCCTTCTAACATTCTGGTCCCTCTGCTGTAGGACTGCTGAGGTCCACTCCAGGCCCTGCTTGCCTGGAGATCACCTGCAGCAGCTGCAGAACAGTAAGGGTTGCTACCAATTTCCTCTTCTGCTATCTTTGTCCCAGAAGGATGCCTGCCAAATGTCAGTCTGATCTCTCCCTTATGAGGTGACTCTTTGTATATATGGGGGTCAGGGTGCTGCTTGAGGAGACAGTCTCTCCTTTATAGGAGCTCAAGTACTGAGCTGTGAGCTTTGTTGTTCATTCAGAGCTGCTGGGCAGGTACATTTAAGTCTGCTGCAGCAGAACTCATAACCCCATTTTTTTTTCCCAGGTGCTCTGTCCTGGGGAATTAGGGCTTTATTTATGAGTTGCTGTTGTGCTGCTGCCTTTTTGTCAGGGCTGCCCTGCCCAGCAAGGAGGCAGCCTTGTCACTGTCTGCCTGCAGAGGCTTTGCTGAGCTGCTGTGGGCTCTGCCCAGCTGCCGTGTGAACTTCCCTGCAGTCCTGTTTATATGGGTGTGGTTAGAACTGCCTGAGCAATGGTGGCCTGCCTCTGTAATGGTGAACTCTCTCTGTAATGGTGGGTTGTCTTGGCAATGGCGGGCTGCCTCAGCAATGGCGGACTACCTCCATAGTGGTGGAGTACCTTGGTAATGGTGGACGCCCCTCACCCACAGAGCTGGACCATCTCAGGTTCAGCTGTGCTTGCTGTGAAACTCTCAACCCAGAGCATTTATAATTGCTTTTTTTTTGGTGGGGGGGTGGGACCAGCTGATCCTGGTCACCTGGCTCCCTGCCTCAGACCCTTTTTCTTTAGTTGAACGGTCGACTCTTTCCCAGGTGTTCCAGTCACCTGTTGAAAAGGCACCGGGATCTGTGTGATTTCCCATGCAGCGATCCGCTGTGCTGGCTGAAACAGCAGTGCTGAGATCTGTGGTGCTTTTTTGCCCAGGAATCTCCTGGCCTGGCTCCCTGTTTCAGTCCCCTTTTTAATCAGATGAATGGGCAACTCTGCTTTCCTGGAGCTCCGATTGCCAGCTTAAAAGGGCACCCAGACCTGTGTATTCTGTATGGAGAACTGCCGCGCTGGGGCGCCAGCAAAACAGCTGCACTGGCCAAAACAGCTACACTGGCGACCTGTGGGGCTCCTCCGCCTGGGAATCTCCTGGTCTGTGGGCAATAAAATCTGTCTGGAAATGTGGTGTCCACTCACCCTCTATGCTTTCGTTGGGAGCTGCAATCCTGAGCTGCTCCTAATTGGCCATCTTGGATCGATTCTGGGTAATTTATAAAGTAAAGGTTTATTTGGCTCATGGTTCTTCAGGTTGGACAAGAAGCATGGCACCACTGTCTGCTTCTGGTCAGGACCCAAGGGAGCTTTTACTCACAGTGGAAGGTGAAGGAGAGGCAGGCATGCTATGTGGTGAGAGAGGGAGGAGCAATGATGTCCCAGACTCTTTAACAACCAGCTCTCTAATGAACTCACAGAATGAAAACTGATTCATTACAGCAGAGAGGGCAACAAACCATCCATGAGGACTCTGCCCCCATGACCCAAACACCTCCCATTTCAACACTGGGGATTACGTTTCAACATGATATTTGCAGAGAACAAACATCCAGATTGTATCAGGAGGCCTGTTGCTACTATCAGTTCCATGTGGGCAAGTGGCATGGGTGGAGTGGTTTTTGACACCTTTTTCTGCAGCTGTCAGTACTTCCAGGAGGTCCCAGCACCTGCTGCAAAGCCCCTACCTCACTGTCAGCTGCAGGTGCCTAGATCAAGTCCAAGAAAGGAACCTCGCCTGGAATCCAGCCTCTGAAAGTGGGCAGGTTGTTTGTGAAGAGGTGTTTTGTCCTCCTGGGAGTCTTCTATCTTATTGATCTCCTTCTCCAACAAAATGGTTCCCCAGGCACTAAAATCAAATCAACAGCTTCTACCTTCGCAAAACAGAGGCTGTTTTAGTTGAGATATTGGAATATATATTTCCTTAATTACTACTTAATGGAAAATCCTTATGCCTGATCAATTTGGGTCAGTTTGAAGTAGTTGCTGCTATAAATGAGATTCATCTAAGGTTACTCACCTGAAAAATCAATATCCAATAGTTTGGGGAAATATGGCAAGTTATGCTGCAGAGAAGCTTTGGAAAGTATCAAGACTGGTGGGGTTTGCTGCTTCTTGAAAAGTACCATGCCATTCAGTCTTCTAAGAGGGCAGGAGATGATGCCTAAGGCTCCCCAAGTAGATCTCAGGCACAGTGCTCGGCACTTTTGTGTGCATTTTCTCACCTAATCCTCACTATAACCCAATGAGGTAGTCTATTCGTATTTTCATTTTGTAGATGAAGAAATGGAGGCCCAGAATGGTGCCACCAAATTGGAGAGCAGCAGAGCAGACTTGACCCAGGAGCTTAGCCACAATGTTGCCTCCCTCTCAACTGTTTCCCAAGGTAGCTAGTGCTAGTACAGTAAGTATTCCTGCTTCTGGCTGGAGATGGCTAGCAAAGAGCACTGATTAAGCTTGGTGGGATTCTGAGTCCTGTATCTGGTCCTGAGACAAAGACACCACTCCTCCAAAGGCAGTCAAGCTTGATGGGAAATGAATAGACTGTAAAAATCAGATCAACTTGTTTTCTATCACTTCCTGTCTTCTGTTACTTCCTGTCTCCCATCACTTCCTGTCTCCCATGATTTGCTGTCTTCCATCACTTGCTGTGTCCTGTAGCTTCCTGTCTCCCATCACTTTCTCTCCTGCATCACTTCCTGTTTCCCGTTATTTTCTGTCTCTCATCACTTCCTGTCACCCATTATTTCTTATCTCCCATTACCTCTTATATTCCATTCCTTCCTTGCTGTTGACCATGGATAAGTTACTTGACCTCTCTGAGTCTTGGTTTCTGTATTGTTTAATAAGTATAATCATGTCCACATTTAAGAAGAATAGTGAGACGTAGGTATGATTATGTACATGAACTACTTATTCAAGACAGTGATTCTTTTCTAATCATAGTAGGCACTCAATAAATCTTGAGTCCTGATAAGGTTTGGTGGAATTTTCACACAAATCTCTTCTTGAATTGTAGTTCCATAATCCCCACATGTCATGGGAGGGGCCCGGTGGGAGGCAACTGAGTCTTGGGGGTGGGATTTTTCCATGCTGTTCTCATGATAGGAAGTGAGATCTTACTATCTTGTGATAGTAAGTGATGGTTTTATAAGAGGCTTTTCCTATTTGCTCAGTGCTCATTCTTCTCTCTCCTACCACCCTATGAAGAGGTGCCTTCTGCCATGATTGTAAGTTTCCTGAGGCCTCCCCAGTCTTGCAGAACTGTGAGTCAATTAAACCTCTTTTCTTTGTAAATTACCCAGTCTCAGCTGTTTAATAACAGTGTGAGAATCAATTAATACAACTCCCCTCCTGACTTTCTTCTTTTCTAGGTTTTTTTTTTTTTCATCAAAAGTCTCCTGGGCAAGTTGGTACATACAGGGTCATCAAAATAACTATGAAGTGGCTTTTAGAAGACCTCCAATGGCTGGAGGCCTGTAGTAAGAAACAAGCAGATGGCCAGAAAGAGGAAGCTGTGGTCACCAGGAAGAGAAACTCCATTAGGCTAGCTTGTGTCAAAGGGGTTTGTTGAAAGGAGATTGGTGTACCTCACAGCAGGTCTCCAGAGCCTGGATCTGGGATCTGGGAAATCAGCAGAATTGTACAGAATTGTTTCAGGCCCTTTCTCAGGGGCTGTATGTGTCATCCCTTTTTTTCTGCCCAGCTACTTCATTGCCATTTCACTGTAGGCTTCCCCTGTTTACTCATCTACCCATGTCTAGCCCTTGATGACTTTTCCACATGGTATCCTCTTCTTTGAGTCTGTGGGACTTTTCATCTTGGCTTCCAATAGCTTTTTGGCTTAGTGTCTGAATGTACTAATTCTAAAATCCCAGAAGAGAGAATTTTATTGGACCAGATTTGCACAATTGTCAGAGTCCTGGTTCTGTCTACTGTGAATGGTTTTATCCCTACCAGGATTTGGACAGGGTGAGTTTCTCCTAAGAGGTGTGGTTGAGGAAGCAATGCTTGGCTTCTCTAATATATTGGACTTTCTACAGACTCATTAAGGGAATGAGGAACCATCCAGATCAGAAGTAGACTGAGAAAGACGGTCTTTTCTTTCCTCGTTTACTTTTACTTCATGTAGTAATCCATGTCCAAGAGCTCAAGCCCTAGAGAGTCGTGCTGGATACACAGTGAAGCATTTCTCAAAACTGACTGTTTAACATATATATTATGTATGTGTGTGTGTGTGTGTGTGTGTATACATATATATGTATGTATATATATATATGTATATGTGTGTATATATATATATAGATACACAAACACACACATATACATATATATGCTGGCTTTTACACGTTTTACATATGTAAGTGTGTGTATATAAAATGCATAAAAGTTGTGTGTGTGTGTGTGTGTGTATGTATGTTTGTGTCTAGTGGTTTTACTGGGAAAAAAACTTTCTCATGGAGCCCCAGTATCGACTTAAGTTATTCAAAACTAATGTTAAACTTAAATTAATACTATTTAAAGAGTGCAAACATAAAACAACCTATAAATGCCTTATGCTTATTGCTCTTATGCAGCTGCAAAGCTAAAACAAATTTATAAATTAAATGCAAACAGACCTACAAAACCAATAAAATCCAAATTAGCAACGTTAATCTAATGTGATGGATGATGCTCCTTGGTTGAAAGGAAATCACTTCTCTTAAAGAGCATGGAGTTCTGACTGCTGGAACGCGGTTCGTTTGAGCCAGATGAGCTTGGACAGCCATGGCCATGTGAAAGCCCCATTCTTCCACCATTTTCACTCTCCAAAGTGACATTTTTTTGACCCTCGTCATTGCCCTTCTTCATTAGTGTGTCACGATCACCTCTGCTTTTTCCCATCAGCTCAATACTATTCAGATTTTACTGCTTGGCAACAGGAGATGATTGTAAACACAACCACGTGTGCTCAAGCATTGCGGAAGGACAAACTAATTAAGTGGGTCAACCAGTGATGCCAAAAATGCAAGTGTTAATTTAGAGTGGATTGATTACCTTTGAAATTAATATGGAAAATGATTAAAATAAAAAACTTAGAGGAAATCTGTAAACCTGCAAGGATATGTCCATGTTAGAAGTCCAGGACCAGACCTCAGTTAGTGGTTTGATTAGTGGTTCTGGTTCTACCTCCATTCCTCTCCAGAGGTGCAGCCCTAGGGAGTCCTTTCATCTCTTGAATCCTCACCTCCTGCACAAGGCACAAACATGTTATAAGGAACACAGAAGACAGAGTATGTGAAAATGCACTGAAATTCGCAGATTGGAGATGATGGCTGTTACGAGTTGGATTGCATCCCTACCCCCCCACTGCCATTCCCACACATTCTTATGTTGAGGTTCTAACCCCTGGGGGACATCAGATGTGACTGCATTTGGAGATAAGACCTCTAAAGAGGTCACTAAGGCGGGTGGGTGGCCCTAATCCAACCTGACTGGTGCTGTTGTAAGAAGAGGAGATTAGAACACAAACGTACAGAAGGAAAACTGTGTGGTAAAGGGAGTAGACAGCCACCTACAGGCAAAGGAGAGAGACTTCAAAAGAAATCAGCCATGCTGACATCTGGATCTCAAACTTCAAGCCTCCAGAATTGTGAGAAAAATAAATTTCTGGGCCGGGCGCAGTGGCTCACGCCTATAATCCCAGCACTCTGGGAGGCCGAGGCGGGTGGATCACGAGGTCAAGAGATCGAGACCATCCTGGTCAACGAGGTGAAACCCACCTCTACTAAAAATACCAAAATTATCTGGGCATGGTGGTGTGTGCCTGTAGTCCCAGCTACTCAGGAGGCTGAGGCAACTGCTTGAACCCAGGAGGCGGAGGTTGCGGTAAGCCAAGATCGTGCCATTGCACTCCAGTCTGGGTAACAACAGCAAAACTCCGTCTCAAAAAAAAAAAAAAATTCTGTTGTTCAAGTCCCCCAGGCTGTGGTATTTTGTGACAGCAACCCTAACAAACTAATAAAGTGGTGACGCTGGCATATTTTGAGTGCCAGCTCGACCTTGGGTAGACTATCTGGGCTCCCATGAGTGGATTACCGGGGCTCCCGTGCTGGCATGGCTGTTTTTCATGTCCTGGGGCAGGAATTTTACTCTCCTTACTTTCTTTGAGATGGGGGATCTGTAAGTGCTCTCTTTTGTCATTATGGGGCAAATGTGGTAGGAAGAAGGTGTTCTTACCCATACTTCATTTGTTAAAATAGGCTGAGATGGACACAGGGGCTCATGCCTGTAATCCCAGTGCTCTGGGAGGCTGACATGGGAGGATCACTTGAGCCCAGGAATTTGAGACTAGTCTGGGCAACAAAAGGAGACCTTGTCTCCACAAAAAATACATTAAAAAAAATCCAGGCATGGTGGTGTATACCTTTGGTCTCAGCTACACTGGAGGCTGAGGCAAGAAGATTGCTTGAGCCCAGGAGGTTGAATGTGCAGTGAACCAAGATTGCCTCCCTGCACTCCAGCCTGGATGACGGGAGGTGTCTCAGCCTGGAGACAGTGTCTCAGAGAAAAAAAAAAGGCTGTTAAATACTCTAGACCTATTATTTATGGATAAGACAGCCTGCGTGACTTGCTCCCTGAGAACTTAGTGACCTGTTGTTTTCTTTAAAACTTCTCTAGAGGCTTGTCTCTCATTTATTCACAAATGCATTCATTCATTTGTTTAATAATTCTTTATTGAGCCCCTACCTGATGCCATTTACTGTAATGGATAACTGCTGTAATTATGGTGGTGAGCAAGGTGGATGCATCTCCTGCCCTCGGGGAGATTCCAGTCTATTGGAAGCAGATATTAAAGGAGTAAATGAATAAACATATAACTACATGATGCAGAATGTGTGACGACGCAGAGGTACAGGATGTGATGGAGGCATTTGGCGAATGTGGGAGCAGCATTCCAGGCAGGGGAACAGCTGAGTTCAACCCCAGAGGGGAAAGAGGAAGAGAAGAGGCTACTGCCACTAGAGAGAGATGAGTTAAGGAGAAAAGACAGGAAAGGCAGATTTGGGGCTGTTTCACTTACGATCTTGTAGGCTGGAATAAACGTTTTGAAACTCTTACCTATTAGAAAATGTTCATCTTCAAGTAATAGAAATCTCAGCTCAAAATGGCTTGAAATCCAAAAATAAGGAAATGTATTTTTTTTTTTAAAGTATGTGGCAGGAAAGGGTCTGGAGTGAGAGGACAGAGAAAGAAAAATGAGAAACTTTTTTTGTGCTTCATTCCTTTACTCTTGCTATTCCCTTTTTCTAGAATACTTGTCCCTGCCTTGTCTACCTAAATAGCTTTTATTCAGTCTTCTAAATTTACATTCAGCTATAACATCATTTCTCATGTGTAAGTAGTGGTTCTAGATGTGTGCTTTCTTAGTTCTTTTTTTTTTTAAGGAAAAGAACTTTCTTTTATGTATAGTAAAATACATATTATTATCACTGTAATAATATTTTATAGCTCCAACTTGCCCTCTGGAAGGTTCTCAAAAGCAAGGACTATCTTCTTTTTTTTTTTT
>JAPYYA010005017.1:0-11201 GCA_028533165.1 Leontopithecus rosalia | reverse complement strand
ATGAATAGACCAATAACAAGGTCTGAAGTTGAGGCAGCAATTAAGAGCCTACCACACAAAAAAGCCCAGGTCCAGATGGGTTCACAGCCGAATTCTACCAGACACACAAAGAGGAACTGGTACCATTCCTTCTGAAACTATTCCAAATAATCCAAAAAGAGGGAATCCTTCCCAATTCATTTTGTGAGACCAACATCATCCTGATACCAAAACCCGGCAGGGACTCAACTAGAAAAGAAAACTTCAGGCCAATATCTACGATGAACATAGATGCAAAAATCTTCAATAAAATACTGGCAAGCAGATTGCAACAGCACATCAAAAAACTTATCCATCATGATCAAGTAGGATTCATCCCGGGGATGCAAGGCTGGTTAAACTTATGCAAATCTATAAACGTAATTCACCACATAAACAGAACCCAAAACAAAAACCACATGATCATCTCAATTGACGCAGAGAAGGCTTTTGACAAAATTCAACAGCCCTTTATGCTAAAAACCCTCAATAAACTAGGTATTGATGGAATGTATCTCAAAGTAATAAAAGCTATTTGCGACAAACTAACAGCCAACTTCATACTGAATGGGCAAAAACTGGAAGCATTCCCCTTGAAATTCGGCACTAGACAAGGATGCCCTCTTTCACCACTCCTATTCAACATAGTACTGGAAGTTCTAGCCAGAGCAATCAGGCAAGAAAAAGAAATAAAGGGTATTCAAATAGGAAAGGTGGAAGCCAAATTGTCTCTATTTGCAGACGACATGATAGTATACCTAGAAGACCCCATTGTCTAAGCCCAAAAACTCCTGAAACTGATAAGCAACTTCAGCAAAGTCTCAGAATATAAAATCAATGTGCAAAAATCACAAGCATTCCTAGACACCAACAACAGACTTACAGAGAGCCAAATCAAGAACAAACTGCCATTCACAATTGCTACAAACAGAATAAAATACCTAGGAATACAACTTACAAGGAATGTAAGGGACCTCTTCAAGGAAAACTACAAACCACTGCTCAATGAAATAAGAGAGGACACAAACAGATGGAGAAACATTCCATGTTTATGGTTAGGAAGAATCAATATCCTGAAAATGGCTATACTGTCCAAAGTAATTTACGGAATCAATGCTATCCCCTTCAAGCTACTGTTGAGTTTCTTCACAGAACTGGAAAAAAATCACCTTGAACTTCATATGAAACCAAAAGAGAGCCTGTATAGCCAAGTCAGTTCTAACCAAAAAGAACACAGTGGGAGGTATCACACTAACGGACTTGAAACTATACTACAAGGCTACAGTAATCAAAACAGCATGGTACTGGTACCAAAACAGAGATATAGACCAATGGAACAAAACGGAGGCACTGGAGGCAACACAATATATCTACAACCATCCAATCTTTGATAAACCTGACAAAAACAAGCAATGGGAAAAGGATTCCCTGTTTAATAAATGGTGTTGGAAAAACTGGCTAGCCATGTGCAGAAAGCAGAAACTGGACCCCTTCCTGACACCTTACACTAAAATTAACTCCACATGGATTAACGACTTAAACATAAGACCTGGCACCATAAAAACCCTAAAAGAAAATCTAGGCAAAACCATTCAGGACATAGGAGTAGGCAAGGACTTCATGACCAAAACACCAAAAGCATTGGCAACAAAAGCCAAAATAGACAAATGGGACCTAATCAAACTCCACAGCTTCTGCAAGGCAAAAGAAACAATCATTAGAGTGAATTGGCAACCAACAGAATGAGAAAAAATTTTTACTGTTTACCCATCTGACAAAGGGCTGATATGCAGAATTTACAAAGAACTCAAAAAGATTTACAGGTAAAAAACAAACAAGCCCATTCAAAAATGGGCAAATGATATGAACAGACACTTTATTAAAGAAGATATACATGAGGCCAAGAAACATATGAAAAAATCCTTATCATCACTGATCATTAGAGAGATGCAAATCAAAACTGCATTGAGATACCACCTCACACTAGTTAGAATGCTGATCATTAAAGTATCTGGAGTCAACAGATGCTGGAGAGGATGCGGAGAAATAGGAACAGTTTTACACTGTTGGTGGGAGTGTAAATTTGTTCAGCCATTGTGGAAGACAGTGTGGCAATTCCTCAAGGCCTTAGAAATAGAAATTCCAGTTGACCCAGCAATCCCATTACTGAATATATATCCAAAGGAGTATAAATCGTTCTACGATAAGGACACATGCACACGAATGTTCATTGCAGCATTGTTTACAATAGCAAAGACCTCGAACCGACCCAAATGCCCATCGATGATAGACTGGACTCGGAAAATGTGGCACATATACACCATGGAATATTATGCAGCCATCAAAAACGATGAGTTCGTGTCCTTTGTAGGGACATGGATGAATCTGGAGAACATCATTCTCAGCAAACTGACACAAGAACAGAAAATGAAATGCCTCATATTCTCACTCATAGGAGGCTGATGAAAAATGAGAACACATGGACACAGGGAAGGGAGTACTACACACTAGGATCTATTGGGGGAATAGGGGAGGGACAGTGGTGGGGAGGAGCTGGGGAGGAATATCCTGGGGAGAAATGCCAAATGTGGGTGAAGGAGAGGAAGGCAGCAAAACACACTGCCATGTGTGTACCTATGCCACTATCTTGCATGGTCTGTATCTGTACCCACAAACCTAAAATGCAATAAATAAAAAAAAATTGATTTTAATAAAATTATCTTTTTGTAACCTTGTAAGAATCAAGGGGAAAAAATAATAAAGACTTCAATGCAAGCCCTCTGATTTGAATGAGCTGTGATTAAGGAAAATATGGCTTGCTAGACATCATTTGGGGAGGATCGGTTTGGAAAGAGTTAGATCACAGTAGATTGATGCATTCGATTGAGTCATTCATTTAAGGTGAGAGTCATTTTTACTAGATTGGTTGTGTAGACTATGGCTCTTGCCCAAGTTGACTTGATGAATCTACTTTCTACTTCAGAAAATGTTTCATATTTAATTTAAAAAATAGCACTCATACTTTTAAACTATAGAACAATGTCTTCTCTGTAGCAAGTTTTAAAAAGAAATACATAAAGACTTATTTTAAAAGAGCTGTAGATAAATCATACCATTCAGAGACATTTCCCTCTAGATTTTCCCATATCTGTGTAACTTTTACAAAATTCAAATCACCATATACTTTTTTCATGTAACCATTATACCATATATATTCTCAGTGTCAAAGAGTTTTTAATATAATGTGCTTTACTTTATCTTAAAATTATGTTATTTTTCTAATTACATAACTAATACACATGTATTGCAGACAACTTGGAAAACCCTGAAAAGTAAATAGAAATCACTGGTGTTCATACCATACCAAGATAATCACAGCTAATATCTTTTCATATAATTTTTTCGTGTATATATATATGTTTTGTATGTAATAACAATTATCTTTTTTGGAATGTGTCCTATGTACCAAATGCTATTCTCTAAACTTTTAGTCCTCAGAACAACCATATGAAATGGATATTATTATAATCTCTGCTCACTTTTGGGAAACCGAGGGATATTTGGTTAAGAAACTTGCCCTAGATTGCAAAACTATTGATGGAAGATGTGAGATTAGAACCCAGATAATCTGTTTCCTGGACTACACTCTTATTCCTGACACAAGACTGCCTCTCTCCGAGCCATAAGAGATCATACTAATGTAGAAAAATATATTTGAAATTTAACACTAACGTATTTCATTTAATATAAGACACTATCTACTGTGAGTTATACCATTACTGTATGGACCACTAAGGAAGAAAATAGCTGCCAATTATAATTGTAAGATGTGGAAATTTACTCAGGGTGGTGGCAAAAATATTCAGGGAAAAATATTAGATAAAGTTTATAGAATATAGTCTCAAACCCTTTTAGAAGGCCTTCATAGTTTCAGTAGAAGTTTTCACTGAATGCAGCCTAAATCCCCCTTACATTTAGGTAATAAGTAAAGCAAATAGTTAGGGTATGTGGAGGAGTTTACATAACTAACTTGTTTACTCATGTGGTCTTAAAACTAACCTTTGAGCCGGATGACTCTCTCGGGGTGGGAGGTTGACCAGGGATATTATCCACTAATGGTGTTTGCTTTGAGCATCAGAACCTGTGCTTTAATCTTCACTCTTGTGGTGCTGACTCAGGCCTTTGACAATTAAACTTTGCTAAATAAATGTGAGTCTCACTGGCAAGGGAGGGCTGGCAGTTGCACAGTTTATAGCATTCTCCAGGGTGACTGTAAGCCACCTGGCCACCCTCAGCTGAACTGGCAAAGCATATTATCTGTGTGTCAGCATAATTTATTCATCTGTCGATGAATCAGGATCTGCAGGACAGACCCCCGCAGGTGGTAACCCTGAAAGTGGTGCCCAATGTGGGGTGACCCTAACAGTAAGATGCCATTGATTATAACATACATCTCATTTCAGAGAAGTTAAAAGGTGAAAAATGCACTTTTAAGAAAATCTGAAATCCCATATGTGATGAATATTCTGTCATTAAATGTTTTACAATATCATTTTCAAGCATCATGTAGTATTGCATCATATACATATACTCCAATTTGCTATAGTCCCTTGTGTTTCCCCATTTTTCCTCAACCAAAAATAATAATTAGGAATAATACTTTGTAGATCTAAATACTTCTGTACATCTCCAATTAATTCCTTAGAACAAATTTCTGTTGTATAATGGGTGTCAAAAAGTGTAGATGTTTTTGCTCTTTTCCACATTGCAAATTTGGAAGAAATTTTACTGGTTACCAGTCTTAGTTTCAGTATATATCTACCCATTTTACCTTACTCTTATAAGAGCTCTTTTGAACTTTTTTCTCTTCTGATAAACGCAATTGTTCCCCATCCCAAGTGCCTTAAAATGAATGCATTCTAGAGTTTACATTTGAATCTAATAAAGACATGCCTTAAATAAATGTCTGAAAAACATACAGTCTAGGTTATATTTGTTGGGAAAAAGACATCTTAATTGATACTACAGGACAAACTTTCATACTTTATCATGACTTACAATGTTTTATTTTTATGACTCCTCTTTTTACTGCCCCATCCAACCCCATCTCATGGTTCATTTACTTCAGTTATTGAACTTTTTGGTTCTGGAATTTCTCTTTGATTGTCTTTACAGTTTACATTTCTCTGTTGAAGATTCCCTATATATTCACTCATTAAGTATCAGTCCATTTGGGCTGCTATAACAGAATACCATAGATTAGGTGGCTTATAATAACAGAGATTTATTGTTCAGAGTTCCAGGAGGCTACAAAGCCTGGAAGCAAGGCAGCTGCAGATTCAGTATCTGGTAAAGGCCTGCTTCTTTGTTCAAAATGTTTACTTTCTCACTGTGTCCTCATATGGTGACAGGAAGGAGTGTTTCTCTGGGGTCCCCTTTTCAAGGGCATTACTCCTATTTGTGAGGGCTCTATCCTTATGACCTAATCACCTCCACGCACCCTATCCCCCAATACCGTCACAATGGGGATTAGATGCTGACATACACACTTTGGGGAGACAAACATTCAGTCTATATGATTAAATAAAATCTCCCTTTCCTTTACTTTTTTGATGATGTTTTCTTTTTATTCTTTGGACATGTTTAAAATAACTGACTTAGAATCTTTGTAAGTCCAAAATTTGGGCTATCATATGTTTGGTTTCTATTGACTGCTTAAATTTTTTTATATATATACCGTGGATCACATTTTTCTTTTATTTTAATTAAATTATTTATTTCGAGACAGTGTCTTGCTCTGTCACTTAGGCTGGAGTGCAGTGACATGATCGCAGTTCACTGCATTCTTAAACCCCTGGGCTCAAGCAATATTCCTACCTCAGTCTCTTGAGGAGCTAGAAGTGCAGGTGTTTGCCACCATGCCTGGCTAATTTCCAGAGATTTTTGAATTGAATATTGAATATATGGGAAATATGTCATTCTGATTCTAGATTCTGTTACATTCTGAAACGTGTTGATTCTTGTTTTAGGAGACAATTCACTTGCTGAATCCTTTAAACTTGTCTAGACTACTTTATACTTTGATAGTGCATATTTGTTGAAAATCTAAGCTATGTCCTAAGCCTCTCTAACTTGGAAAGATCCAAGCTCCAAAGTATTTGTCTTCAACAGAACACGTTGAGACTTAGTTTCAGGTCGTGTTAACTTGTATCTGGAGGAGGTTTGATGAAGGAATGATCGTTTCTTCTAAGTCATGGTCTTTTTGGTCTATCAGCCACCTATCAGGGCTGTTAGCAAATGCTTTCCACTCTGGCAGTCCAAACTCCAGTAGTTCATGGAGCTGCTCTGTTCCCAGCTCTGCTTCACATCTAGTAACTTTATTCTACCCTCAAGCACAAAGAAACCTATATCTGCTGTGCCATTGTGGCCGTGAAAGCTGGCTTTCAGTCAGAGCTCAGAGAAGAATATATGTATTCATAAATACAGCATGGTTTTCTGCTGTGAACTCACAGGAGTGTCCACCAACTTGGACTTCTATGGCCTCTTCTGCACAGCTTCTTCATGTTTCACACTCTGTCTTGCAGATTGTAGGCATTTCATTTGCTCTGAGTTCTGATTTCTGCCTGCACAGTTCAGCTAGAGCATCACGCTTTGCTTGTACTCAGTATCTTTGTGTGATGGGTGGGAAATTGTTCCCAGGCAGCAGGCAGGAGCAACAGCAGTGATTGCCTTGTGAGTTTTGCCTCTTCTGTGATTGCAGCCCTGTATTGTTTCTGGTTGCTGTCTGCAAACAGTTGCCTAATATATTTTGTCTAGTTTTATAGCTGCTTACTGTAGGAAGTTTAGATCAATACCAATTATTTACTGCCTCATGTGGAGAAATGTGTTTTATATAGTCGGAATGGACATTTCTGAAAACTTACTTCATGGTCTCATACCTTAGAATTATGTTCAGTGCCACTGTGATTTTGTTAACTCATTAAATAATCTTAAAATCTCTATGAGGTCGGTATATTTTTATCTCCATTTTATATATGAGGAACCTGAGACACAGAGAGGTTAGGAAACCTGCCCACAGCCACACAGCTAGTGAACATTTCTGGGCTATATATAGGCTAAGAAGTAATGTGTATTTAGTATGGCTTTCTTTTTTATTATATCTTTTGCTAAGTGAAAATCTAATTTCTTTTTGCCCTTGTGATACTTTTTGAGAAGCTCAATATCTGATAGCTAACTCTTACTCTTCATTATTGAAACAAAATTATATCATTATTCCATTCAAAATTACTTATGGAGAGTGGAACCAATTACAATTTGGGACTAGAAACCACTTTGGGGAATTATAATTCTTTCACAGAATGTATAGTACAGGAAGGTACCTAGATCTTCATCTGTTTTGAACACTACTATATCCTCCTGCTTAGAAGAGTGCCTGAAAAGAAATATGCACTTGATAAATATTTGGTGAAGAAAGAATAATCAACATTTTAACATTTTATTTAATTTCATTAAATTTCACATACACAAGGACACAAAAAGACCACATTTTAAACCTCCATTACTTAAAAGCTAGTTAAGTTTCTCCCACAATTATAAAGGATAACTTCTCCATATTTTATATTTTCACTTGCCATAAATTCTTGTTTTTTATTTAATTCTTTTTAATACCTTTATCTTTTGCCTTACACAAATATTACTTCTCATTTTAGAAAGTGCTAATAACAAGGCTTATTTTAAGGACAATCTGAGATTGGTATGATATTAGAAACTTCTCATTGCTTTGCTTTAAATAATAATACAGACACAAAAATAAGTGCATTTGGACTTATCCAAATAAATCCAAAGATAAGATAACATAATTACAAAATACATGCTGGCTTTGACAATTTAGCCCATCTGATAGCTTTGAATTGCAAAGGCAGAGAATGCCTGTAATATTACTTGTATTTTTGACCAAAGAACTACTATATTTGAGTGAGTTTTTCACCTATATGGAGTATCTTTTCAATAGTTTCTAAGTATTACCACTGTTCCATGGTGCTGGCTATTGAGACTTTTTTTTTAAATGAAATCTTATTTTCAAAGCATGAAATCCCAAAGGCCCCATTCTCTAGGGATGAAGGAAACCCAGCACAGATTTTGTGTAGTCACAGAAGGGAAAGCTCTAAAATAGGGTCATGTAGTGACCTTTTGTATCCGGGAAAATGGTCAAACCTGGGCCTGGGCCCATTGTAAGAGAATGGCAACTAAGGCAGATGGTGTGAGTCTGCGTGCAATTGTCCCTGTAAGAGTGGGGAATCCTTTGCAAAAAGATGAATGCAGAGCAGTCCTCACATCTTGGACTACCAGTTTTGGAAGCTATTGTCCTGTTAGTTTTTCTTTAACTTCCTGTCTTGTTGGAGGAATGTTATTTTGTTTATGAATTGGGAAGAGGCTGTTTGAGTTACTAATGGTCAAAGAGTAAGTAAGCAACAGATGCCTAGCCAGGAAGAAAATGTCATAAACAAGATACACATTTACTTAGCAGCAGATGCATCTAACAAGATTATTTAGCTAGAATTTGTAACACTCAGGATTTTTTACAATAAAAATTGTGGAAGATGATATAGAACTTTGTGACATTTTGCATAAGGTAACTAAGAAAACATGATGAAATAAACATGAAAGAAAATTGAAATTAAATGCTGGATTTATTAAAATGAAACTGACAATATATAGACAAAATCAAATCAAATCAAAGTGACAACAATTATCCATCTTCCTGAGGACAAATAGCTCATGCTAATCTTTGTACAAAGTAAGACTCTGGACAGCTAGCATGCTATTATCATTCTTTTCCACTTTCATCTTGTACAAGCCACACAAAGACAGTGGGTGAGAGTGTTTCCAAGGGTTGGAGGAGTTTTGGAATGATATCTTCTCCCTTACATTCATATCCAGCCCACCAGGAAGTCCCATGGGCATTAATCATATTCAGTCAGTGGCCAGGCATGGTGCCTCACACCTGTAATCCTGGCACTTTGGAAGGCCGAGGAGGGTGGTGGATCATCTGAGGTCAAGAGTTCATGACTAGCCTGGCCAATATGGAAAAACCTAATTTCTACTAAAAATACAAATATTAGGCATGGCGGCACATGCCTGTAATCCCAGCTACTAAGGAGGCTGAAGCAGGGAATCACTTGAACTTGGGAGATAAGGGTTGCAGTGAGCCAAGACTGCACCACTGCAATCCAGCCTGGGCGACAGAGCAAGACTCCATCTCAAACAAACAAATAAACAAATGCATTGGATCACTTTCCACCATCATCACCATGGCTGCTGTTAGGAGCTTTAGAATTTTTCACATGAGTTATGCAGCAACTGCTTTCAAGATCTCTCTGCTTTACCCTTTCCTTTACCATCTATTTATTACATGTGTAAAATTTTTAATATTTATGGGTACATTGTAGCTGTGTACGTTTCTGGGGTACAGGTGATGTTTTGATGTCATCTATTTTTAATGCAGCTGTTGGAGTGATCCTTGGAAAAGTAAACCACACTATGTCATGCCTCTTCTAAACTCTAAAATAGTTCTGTTTCCCTTTGAGTAAAAATGAAGTTCTTACAATGGCATACAAGTCCTAGCCTAGAGAAAGCAATCCTTGGTATTTCTCTAATCTCATCTCCTACTCTCTTTCAATCATTCCACACCAGCCTCACTGGCCTTCCTGCTTCTTGAATGCGCCAGGCACCTTTCTATATCAAGAGTTTTGCTTGAGGTTTTTTTTTTTCCTGCCATAGTCTTTCTCTAGACACCCACCAGATATCTACCTTCTTCAAATCTTTGCTCCAGTCCCACCTTCGCAATGGTACCTCCTCACCTACCTTATTGAATACTTCACCCTTGACCCTGCATTTCCTGTACCACTGACCCTAATCTACTTGTCTTCCTCCCATGATACTTATCACCTTCTACTATACTATATATGATCTAGTATATTATTTATTACATATCTGGTATTTTTAATCCCTGCCCTGCACCCTCGCCCATCAATATAAGCTTCAGAAGAACAGATACTTTGTTTTATTGCATAGTATATCCTAAGGACCTAAACTGTGCTTGGAACATGATAAGTTATTTATAAATGTTTATGGAAGGAAGGAAGAAATCTTATTATTGAAATAAAATAAAAATCTGTGGCTGCTATGTAAAGTTTCTTATGAAATATTTGTTTAAATTAGTTTTTTGAGTCATAGAAACATGATACACAATTTGGAAGGGACAGAAGTATATACAGTAAAATTAAGTCTCCTTCATTCTTTAACTAGATCTCCAGAGTAAACTAATTTGAAGTCTGTTTAATACTCCTTTCATAAATTCTTCTCTGTATTTAGAAACATATGAGCATTTATAACTTTTTCTATTAATACAAATGGTAACATTCCATTGAGCTTACTGATTCTTTTAAAAAATTACACAGTAGTTCATTGTTTATGTACATTTGAAAGACCATAGGTTAGTTTCCCATTTTTTATCTTGAAAAGATTTATTCACTTATTTTTATTTCACTTTTTAAAAAAAAAATTTTATTGCATTTTAGGTTTTGGGGTATATGTGAAGAACAGGCAAGATAGTTGGATAGATACACATGTGGCAGTGTGATTTGTTGCCTCCCTCCCCTTCACCTATATATGGCTTTCTCCCCATGCTATCTCTCCCCAACTCCCCACCCCCTGCTGTCCCTCCCCTATTCCCCCCAACAGACCCCAGTGTGTAGTGCTGCCCTCCCTGTGTCCATGTGTTCTCACTGTTCAACACCCACCTATAAGTGAGAACATGCGGTATTTCATTTTCTGTTCTTGTGTCAGTTTGCTGAGAATAATGGTCTCCAGGTTCATCCATGTCCCTATGAAGGACACAAATTCATTGTTTTTGATTGCTGCATAATATTCCATGGTGTATATGTGCCACATTTTCCCAGTCCAGTCTATCATTGTTGGGCATTAGGGTTGATTCCAGGTCTTTGCTCTTGTAAACAGTGCTGCAATGAACATTCGTGTGCATGTGTCATTATAGTAGAATGATTTATAATCCTTCGGATATATACTCAGTAATGGGATTACTGGATTAAATGGAATTTCTATTTCTAAGTCCTTGAGGAATTGCCACATTGTCTTCCACAACGGTTGAACTAATTTACACT
>JAPYYA010005015.1:0-11202 GCA_028533165.1 Leontopithecus rosalia | reverse complement strand
ATATATATGCACATTCATTTCTCTGATATCAGTCGTAGTCACACAATTTGCGGCTTTAAGGAACCTGTAGATAGTGTAGATTTAAATGTCCTCATTTCAGAAAACAAGGCAGTTTTACAGAGGGGAAGTGGCCGAGTTCAAGGGCACAGAGCTTTCTTACCAAAACCAGGACCCAAATCTCAGACTTCTGCAAGCCATATTATTCATCCCACTGCACCCACTGCCTCTCATCAGTGGCCCCCATGTTGACATTTCAGCTTCACCTGTCACAGGTATGAACAGGGAAAGTCCAAATTACTCTGGGAGGACAAAGAAGGGCCACTCAGTCATGCTTATGTGTCATGGGAGTCAGGGCTGACTTTTGAAAGGAGGTAATAAGGTGCAGAGGCAGAGGTGGAAGAAACTATGTACCAGGCTGAAGGACGAGTACGTGTAAAAGTTAGAGAGAGCATGATCAAATGAGCAGCTCTAGAAGGACTGGAGGAGGGAATATGGTGGCTGGTGGTGGCAAGAGGCTTTGCAGTAAATCGTATCTTTTTTGTATTATTAGTGTTATTTTTAGTAGATACGGGGTTTCACCATGTTGGCCAGGATGGTCTCGATCTCCTGACCTCGTGATACGCCCGCCTCGGCCTCCCGAAGTGCTGGGATTACACACATGAGCCACCAAGCCTGGCAGTAAATCATATCTTAATAAAGGGGTTTCCAAAGAAAGGTTGAATAATTCACTTTAGCTAAAGAGTGGAGATTAGGCTGGAGTAAGACAAGAGACAGGGAAGATATGAAATGTCCTGACCCAAGATGGAACGGAAGAGGAATGAACAAATTCAAGCAATACCTGAAAGCTACACTTGGCAGGACTTGGTGACTGAATGAACAAGTGGAGGAGAAGCAAGAATGGCACCCAGGTTTTGGCCACCGGCCACCATGGAGATGGTGAAGCTGTCACTGAGATAGGAGACACAGTAGGGGGGAACAGGCTTGGGGAGAGGTTAAATATGTTGAGTTTGAGGTACTTGCAGGACATATGCAGGTGGGGCCATAAAGAAAACAGCTCCAATTATCTAATTCAATGGTTCTCAACCTTCACAGCACATCAGAATCACAGAGAGCTTTAAATAGCCACCCCTCAACAATAAAACCTGACTCAAAGCCAATTAAATGACAATCTGTGAGGATGGGATCTAGTCATGGGTAATTTGTAAAGCTCCTCAGGTGATTCTGTTGCTATTACTAACCACATGGTTTTCACTGTGGAGCTAAAGGCTATAAAACTCTCATTCCTGTCTTTCATTGAGAAGTCATATTCTGTTTTCTTGGTTTGTACAAGAAAATGTAGAATGCAGGCCGGGCGCGGTGGCTCAAGCCTGTAATCCCAGCACTTTGGGAGGCCAAGGCGGGTGGATCACGAGGTCAAGAGATCGAGACCATCCTGGTCAACATTATGAAACCCCGTCTCTACTAAAGATACAAAAAATTAGCTGGGCATGGTGGCGCGTGCCTGTAATCCCAGCTACTCAGGAGGCTGAGGCAGGAGAATTGCTTGAACCCAGGAGGCGGAGGTTGCGGTGAGCCGGGATCGCGCCATTGCACTCCAGCCTGGGTAACAAGAGCGAAACTCCCTCTCAAAAAAAAGAAAATGTAGAATGCAAAACAGGAGTAATGATTCTTAGTTACTGCACCAAGAGCATTGTGAGAAATAATTACTACTTGAAAAATCTATGGGAGCCATAGATGAAAGGCAACAGAGCCCCACCAAGCATTAGTTCTACCAGTTTCACCTGCTCCTCCTGATGATTTCATCTGAGCGAATGGCACATGGTTCTATATTTAGTGACACCAAAGAGAGGGTTGGATGCCTTGAATGGAAGGTCAAGGGTGACGCTGATGATAAGCTCTGTAACAAAGGCAGACCATTTCCTAGTGACTATTTTCTTGGCCAGTGCCACATGCAAAAAGAATAAGGCCCAGGATTATACTTTTGGAAGTAATTACTGTTAGAAGCTATGAGGTTATAAAAACCTATATTAAAGTGCTTCTGTGGGTTTCAGAGTGCTAAAAAAAGGACAAAACAGAGAATGATTTTGCCAATAAAATGTGTGTGTTTGGTACACGCAACGATCTCCTTCAGTCTCTTTTACTTTTGCACATGGTGTCTGCAGGGTGAGTGGCTTTCTCTCTCTGGTTATCCAAGGCTCATTTCTCACCATTAGCTCCCTGGGAATGTTTATTGAGTCCTAATGACCTAAGGGTACAGAGTTACTGACAATATTGTCAAAGCCACAAGTCATGCCGCCACTCTCCCTGGCTTTAAGAAATTCTAAAATTCTGAGTTCCATCTGTCAACATATATTGTAAGGCATAATGAAAAAAATACACGCATACCTCAGAGACATTGCTGGTTCAGTTCCAGACCACTGCAATAAAGTGAATAGTGTAATAAATGGAATCACACAATTTTTTTGGTTTACCAGTGCATTTGAGAGTTATATTTACACTATACCATAGTCTACTAAGTTGCAATGGCATTATATCTTTAAAATGTAATATATCTTAATTAATTAATTTTTTTTTGGAGAAAGGATCTCACTCCTATAGCCCACGTTCAGTGCAGTGATGCAATCATGTCTCTTTGCAGCCTCAACTTCCCAGGCTCAGGTGATCCTCCCACCTCAGCCTCGTGAGTAGTTGGTACTACAGGTGTGCACCACCATGCCCAGCTAAATTTTTGTATTTTTAGTAGGAAGAGAGTTTTGTCATGTTGCCTAGGCTGGTCTCAAACTTCTAGGATGAAACAATCCACCCACTTGGCCTTCGAAGTGTTGGAATTACAGGTGTGAGTCACCACGCCCAGCCTACTTTAATTTTAAAATACCTTTTTGCTGCCAGGCACGGTGTCTCACGCCTATAATCCCAGAACTTTGGGAGGCCGATGCGGGTGGATCACAAGGTCAAGAGATGGAGACCATCCTGGTCAACATGGTGAAACCCCGTCTCTACTAAAAACACAAAAAATTAGCTGGACATGGTGGCGCGTGCCTGTAATCCCAGCTACTCAGGAGGCTGAGGCAGGGGAATTGCCTGAACCCAGGAGGCAGAGGTTGCAGTGAGCTGAGATCGCGCCATTGCACTCCAGCCTGGGTAACAAGAGTGAAACTCCGTCTCAAAAAAAAAAAAAAAAGAATAAAATACCTTTTTGCTAAAAATGCTAATGATCCTCTGAGCCTTCAGAGTTGTAATCATTCTGCTGGTGGAGGGTCTTGCCTTGTGTTGATGGCTGCTGACAATTCAGGTGATGGTTGCTTAAGGCTGGGGTGACTGTGGCAATTTATTAAAATAAGACAATAATGAAGTTTGTCACATCAATTGACTCTTTATGCCACGAAAGATTTCTCTGTAGCATGAGATGCTGTTTGATAGCATTTTACCCATGGTAGAACTTCTTTCAAAATTGGAGTCCTCTCAAAGGTTGCCACTGTTTTATCAACTAAGTTTACATAATATCCTTTGTTGCCATTTCAAGAGCATCTTCACCAGGAGTAGATTCCACCTCAAAAAACTGATTTATTTGCTCATCCATAGGAAGCAACACCTCATCCTTTCAAGTTCTATCATGAGATTGCAGCAATTCAGTCACTTCTTCAGGCTCCACTTCTAATTCTAGTTCTTTTGCTATTTCTACCACATCTGCAGTTACTTCTTCCACTGAAATCTTGAACCCCTCAAAGTCATCCATGAGGGATGAAATCAACTTCTTCCAAACTCCCATTCATGTTGATATTTTAACTTCTTCCCATGAATCTCAAATGTTCTTAATGGATCCAGAATGAGGAATCCCTTCCAGAAGGTTTTCCGTTTACTTTGCCCACATCCATCTGAGAAATCACCATCTAGAGCAGCTATATCATTACAAAATGTATTTCTTTTTTTTTCTGCGAAATTTTTTCCCAAAAACTGCACCAACATAAAGCAGAGCTTTATGTTTTTTTTTTTGGAGAAAGGATCTCACTCCTATAGCCCACGTTCAGTGCAGTGATGCAATCATGTCTCAACTTCCTGAGCCTCAACTTCCCAGGCTCAGGTGATCCTACCACCTCAGCCTCGTGAGTAGTTGGTACTACAGGTGTGCACCACCATGCCCAGCTAAACAACACACTGATGCCAGTGTGTTGTTCAGGCGTTAGCAGTACTGCCCTCACTATGCGCTCACTGGACAGCAGTGCAACCCCAAGAAAAGGATGGTTACAAAATGTATTTCTTAAACAATAAGACCTGAAAGTTGAAATTACTCTTTGATCCATGGGCTACAGAATGGATATTGTGTTATGCATGGAAACAAATTAATCTCCTTATACTTATTCATCAAAGTTCTTGGGTAACTAGGCCAATCAGCAGTGATATTTTGAAGTGAATCTTTTTTTGAGCAGGCAGTCTCAATAGTGGGCTTAAAACATTCAGTAAACCGTGCTGTAAACAGATGTGTTCTCATCTATGCTTTATTTTTCCATTTAAAGAACACAGGAAGAATAAATTCAGCACAATCCTTAAGGACCCTAGGATTGGGTCAATGAACCTAAGGACCCCAGAATGGCCAGTGAACCTTGACTTCAACTTAAACTCACCAGCTATATTAGCTCCTACCAAGAGAGTCAGCCAGCCTGTCCTTTTAAGCTTTGAAGCCAGGCATTGACTTCTCTAGCTATGGAATTCCTAGGTGGCATCTTCTTCCAGTAGAAGGCTGTTTCTTCTACACTGAAAATCTGTTGTTAGTGTAGCCACCTTCATCAGTTGTCTTAGTTAGATCTTCTGGATAACTTGCTGCCGCTCCTACACCAGCACTTGCTTTATCATCTTGTACTCTTATTTTATAGAGATGGCTTTTTTCCTTAAACCTCATGAACCAACCTCTGCTGGCTTCCAACTTTTCTTCTGCAGCTTCCTCACCTCTCTCAACCTTCATAGAACTGAAGAGAATTAGGGCTTTGCTCTGGATTGGGTATTCTGGCTTAAGGGAATGTTGTGGTTAGTTGGACAAGACCACTCAAACCTTCTACTTATCCATTAAGGAAATCAAAATATTTCACCCCAAAATATATTTCCTTGATATAGTTCAAGATTGCTATTCAGAAGGAATATAAAAATAGCTAAAAATCTGCCTTATGTGAGGGACATTTGCATTTGAAGAGAAAATGTATGTTGATGCAGCCAGGCTTTCTCTGAGGGCCTTCCCTTGCCAGATCTAGGAACCTTAACTGAGACTCTCAGGTAAAGAAACATTCACCTCTAAAATTTCATCTATATAACAAGACCATATTTGCTAGCCAGGCCTTCTCTTCTCTCCCTCCCATAACGTGTCTTACCAGCATAACCTGATTTACTGCCATAACCTGGTTTTGGCCGTCCTCTGAGCCCTCATTTTTTCTATAATCTCAGGATGGTATATAAGCTTCTCTGCCCCATTGGGGGTAAGGAGTAATCACTCTGCGATTTTCTTCGTGTGCACTATAAATCTGGATGCCTTTTCTCTTATTAATCTGCCTTTTGTCAGTTGCCTTTTCAGTAAAAGGCAAAGGGGAAGTTTTCCCTTGACCCCTACATTGGCAATAAGGCTGCTTTGCTTTCTTATCATTTGTTTGCTCACTGTGTGTAATTTCTTCCAAGAACTTTTCCTTTGTATTCACAACTTGGCTAAGTGGCCCAGGAGGCCTATTTCAGCTTTCTACATGCCTTCCTCACTAATCTCAATCATTTCTAGCTTTTGATTTAAAGTGAGACATGTGTGAGTCTTTTTTTCACTTGAAAACTTAGAGGCCATTGCAGGGTTATTAATTGGCCTAATTCCAGTATTGTTGTATCTCAGGAATAGGGAGGCCCAAGGAGAGGGAGAGAAATGGGGGAGGGGAGAAGACAGAACACACACAATGTTTATCAATTAAGTTTGCCATCTTATGGGTGCAGTTTGTGGTGCCCCAAAACAATTTCAACAGTAACATCAAAGATAACTGATCATAGATCACCATAACAGGTCATAATGATAATGAATAAATCTAAAAATACTGTGAGAATCACCAAAATGTGACACAGAGACACAAAATGAGCACATGCTGCTGGGAAAATGGAACGCACAGACTTTCGCAATGCAGGGTTGGCACAAACCTTCAATTTGTTAAAAAAGCAATATTTGTAAATATCTCACTCATAAGTGGGAGTTGAACAACGAGAACACATGGACACAGGGAGGGGAACATCACACACCGGGACCATCGGGGGGTGGGGGGCTAGGGGAGGGATAGCATTTAGGAGAAATACCTAATGTAGATGAGGGGTTTATGGGTGCAGCATATCACCATGGCACGTGTATACCTATGTAACAAACATGCACATTCTGCACATGTACCCCAGAACTTAAAGTATAGCAATAATAACAATAATAAAAGCAGTATCTGTGAAACATGATAAAATGAGGCATGCCTGTAATCACTTAAGAAATCTTCAGGTTTTTTTTAGTGCTAGTCATGTGTATGTGAATATCAGACCCAAAGGGTAGAAATATCTGAGCTGACATAACCATAATCAAAGGCTACTATTCTTTCAGTCACTGAGTAAAGATAAAATCCCCCCAAAATCCCAAAGCTATATGATTATGATCAGGAAAGAAATAATCAGAGATATAAGTTCAGCCCATTACACAATATTCCTCCAGCAGCTGTGTCCAGCAATTTCAAGGACTGGCTGGCAGCTTCTTTGAGAAACGCTGTTCAGATGACTTTGATCTTGACGCACATTAAGATTAAAGATGCTTATCTGCAGGGTGGATCGTTGTGTCCAATAAATGAAAGAGCAGTGGCCGGGTGCAGTGGCTCATGCCTGTCTGGCGCTTTGGGAGGCTAAGGTGAGCACATCACCTGAGGTCAGGAGTTCAAGACCAGCCTGGCCAACATGGTGAAAACCTGTCTCTACTAAAAAGCAAAAATTAGCCAGGCATTGGTGGCAGACACCTGTAATCCAAGCTAAATGGGAGGCCGAGGCAGGAGAATCACTTGAACCCAGGAGATGGAGACTGCAGTGAGCAGAGATTCCGTCATTGCACTCCAGCCTGGGAGACAGAGGGAGACTCCATCTCAAAAAATAAAAATAAATAAATAAATAAATAAAATGCTTTGCTTGCCATTGACCTTCTGTGTTCAGATAAAGAAGGCCTTCAGAGACCACAAACAGGGGCCTTAAAAAGGTCTTTCCTGTCTTGGAACATTTTGTAACAAAAAGACCAAAAGAAACCATATCTTTTTGCAGGCTCATGGGACTGGAAGAGACCTTACAGTTATTTTGCGTCTGGCCTCTCCTTTTTTTTTTTTTTTTTTTTTAATTTGAGACAGAGTCTTGCTCAGTTGCCCAGGATGGAGTACAGTGGCACCTCAGCTCACCACAACCTCTGACTACTCGGGAGGCTGCGGCACGAGAATCACTTGAACCCACCAGGTCCAGATAATTTCTGTATTTTTAGTAGAGATGGGGTTTCACCATGTTGGCCAAGCTCGTCTCGAACTCTCAACCTCAGATATCTGCTGGCCTCAGCCTCCCAGAGTACTGGGATTAGAGGCGTGAGCCACTGTGACCAGCCTGGCCTCTCCTTTTGTAAATAAGGAAACTGCTCAGAGACAGGGCATGCCTTGTCCAATCCTAGGCTTTTTAGAGTCTCCTGGGCCTGATAGTGCTCTTTCTTCCTGTGAACATGCTGAAAGGGACATACTGGGAGATTTGAGAAGTCAAAGTAGTAGGATACGACTTTTTTCATTTCCACCCTACTGCTCTTATCTTGGATGAGGGATGGTTTTAGCACTCAATTTCACTTATTTTTCTTTATGGGAAGTGAACCACAGCCAGCAACTTCATAAAACCCCACCCCACCCCATCACCAACAGCAACTAGAAGCTATGAAGGAATCTGAGGAGTTGGTGTATTTTGCCTTTAGGCATGACAGACCCTACCTGACCCTATCAGATGAACACGTTTTTTCAATCTTAAAAGTATCCACTGACGAAAATGTGGTGGTATCTTCCCTCTGGAAACTGCCACTATCTGGGCTGATTTTTGTTTACTGAAAGAATATTATTGACCCCCCTCACTAGACCTAGAGCAAGAACTTGTTCTTGTTCCAGTGTTTAGTTGGGCCCAATCTGTATGAAGATATTTATTTTCCTTGTGCATCTTCAAGATGAACAGGGCTGCAAGCTCAGGTTCTGGTTTTGTGCACAGCTGCAGCTATTTTGTTCCTCTACTCAGATTGTCAGACTAAATTACTTATCTGGCCCCATTTAGCTGAGGACGCCAGCCAGCGCAGAATCTGAGGACTCAAGAGATCATTGAGACCAGCCCTCAAACAGAAAGACATTCCTTTGTACCTCTCTGAAAACATCTCCAAAGGCAAAACCTGCAAACTCTACCTTAGAAGTACATTCTTCCAACTAATCCCAGTTTATCTACGTCCTTTACAAAGGAATTAAAAAGAGTTATATTTCCTCTCAGTTGAAATAGATCAAGAAAGTCCTTCCAAAGGTTTTGTGACTTACTTTGATATGGGGGTGTTTTGCACACGTTGTCCCCCACACACGGGAACAGCGCTCCTCTTTTCTATGTTCATAGAATTCAGGGTCTCGTAAGATAGCTACCCTCCGTCCACCATATGCCAGGACAAACTTGCTGCACCCTTCCAGCCGTGTCTTATCCTCTGTAGAGAGGGGCAGTAGGATGGGGACGCTCATGTTGATCACGCCATCTGTGGAAACAGACAAGTGATGCATGAAAACTAGATATAAGGTGGGCCATCCTTGGAGCATAACTCAAAAGTACACAATGCTCCTTCCAAACATTTCCTTCAAGAAGCATTAAGACCCACATCCAAGTAGTTGTGTTAGCTGCACCAGTTTCTCCAGATTCTAAGATGGCAAGTCCTTGAAGGGCTTTCCAAAGCACATGGAGGATACGTGAAAAATGGGTTGCGTCTCAAATCATGGAGGTGGCCTCTGTAAGTGATCTAACTTTGGAAATGCCTCTTTGTGGGTTCCCTTTTCAAATCTAAGTCCTGACCTCAATGCAGTAGGGAGTTTAACATTTTCCAAAATCCGATTAAATAAAATTAAGTTAGCAAAACAAACCAAAACAAAACTCTCTAGTCTTTCTCGGAAATAAACCTTGTAAGAATGTTAGGCAAGTCTCTTATTCCATTATCTGTTTAGGCTCTATCTGCATACCAACACACTGAATTGAAAAGAAAGAAAAAAATCAGATAATTGACATTAACCTATGGGAATTAGAATATGCATTTTTTTTTGTATAAGTTACTTATGACAGTGTGTGTTTATCTTTTTTAATATTAATCAACTACAATCTGGGTAATAACCTCATTCACTTTTTTCTTTAATTTAAAATTTTTAACTTTCATGGGTACAAAGACAGTGTATATGTTTATGGGGTGCATGAGATATTTTGATACAGGCACACAATGCATAATAATCACATCAGGGTAAATGGGGTACTCATCACCTCAAGCATTTATCCTTTGGGTTATAAAAATCCAATTATCCTCTGGATTATTCTTAAATGTACAGTTAAATTATTATCTTGTTGTACTATCAAATATTCGATATTATTCATTCTAACTGCTTTCTATACCCATCTCATCCACTTGTAAAAAATATATTTTCAGCCAGGTGCAGTGGCTTAAACCTGTAATCCCAGCACTTTGAGAGGCCAAGGTGGGAGGACTGCCTCAGGCTAAGAGTTTAAGACCAGCCTGGGTAACATGGCCAGACTATGCATCTCTACCAAATATGTGTGTGTGTGTGTGTGTGTGTGTGTGTGTGTGTATACACATTTTTTTTTAATTAGCTGGACATGTTGGCATGCATCTGTAGTCTCAGCTACTCAGGAGGCTGAGGAAAAAGAATCACTTGAGCCCCGGAGTTTGAGGCTGCAATGAATCCTGATCACTCCACTGTACTCCAGCCTGGGTGCAGAGCAAGACCCTGTCTCAAAAAAACAAAACAAAACAAAACAAAATCCACTAATCTTTGGGATCCCGAACAACAGTCCTCCTGATGTTCACGATGGTTTCAGCATAAAATCATGTTTTTTCCCTGCTCCTGCTCCCTCTTTCCTAAATATTTTTGAAGAGACTGGTAATCTCACTTATCTGGGAATCACAGGTCTGGCTAGCACAACCACAATTGAGAATCATCTGTCAGAAAACACAGAGGAGTGAAAAATGACATCAAGTCATTTATTAAGGCACATGCCCTTTCTCTGGAGTGTGGGCCCCTCTCACCATTATGCTGAGTCTCTTGCTTTAAGAGGAATTTAAATAAACAGGGTGTTCTCATTTCTCAGTATACAGCACAGCAAATGAGAAGGCATTGAATGTGGTATTCAGAGAAGTTACATCTTCAGCAGCAAGAGATGTCAAATGACAGCCTGACCGCAAAGGAAGAGACAGGAAGACTACTAAAAAAACACACATAGAAACTGTGATGGTTGATGTTACGTGTCAACTTAGCTAGGCCACAGTACTCAGATATTTAGTCAAAAATTATTCTAGATGTTTCTGTGGAGGTACTTTTTAGATGGGACCAACATTTAAATCATAGACTTTGAGTAGAGTACCCTTCAGAATGTGAGTGGGCCTCACCCACTCAGTCAAACGCCTAAGTAGAAAAAAGACACGTCTCCCTAGAAGAGGAGAGAATTATGCTAGCAGACAGCCCGTGGACCTGAACCACAGGTCTTCTCAGGGCCTCCAGCATCCCAGTTTTTGGACTTGCCAGATTTTCCACAATCACATGAACCAAATCCTTAAAATAAATCTCTTTATCTGTGTGTGTATGTGTGTGTGTGTGTGGTGTGTGTGTGTGTGTGTGTGTGTGTACACAGAGAGAGAACGAGATGTATTATATACCTATGTATAATATGTAGTTATCTATATATAACATATAGTTTTCTATTCAAATATATATATCGGGGAGGGGGAGGAAGATGGCGCTCTAGAAGCAACTCACCATTGCAGCTCTCAGTCAAGACGCAGAGGGTAGGCAAACACCGCATTTTCAGATGGATCCTTATAGCCCACAGAGCGGGGGAAAAGCCCAGGTGTAAAAGGCACGCAGGACTCAAGCGCAGCGCTCTCCGCTGGCGCGGCCAGGCAGCCAG
>JAPYYA010005014.1:0-11203 GCA_028533165.1 Leontopithecus rosalia | reverse complement strand
ATGATTTGGGGAAGTCATTTTCTTTTCCTGGTGTATCCATTTAAGGCATAGGGTTACACTGCTAATATTCCATTGAGTATTAAAGTGTTATGGGTCTGGATTGTTTCCTCTCATTGGCCAAGGGGGGCTTCCACCTCTCTGTTAGGTACCTGACTGTGCCTGATGAAATGAAGAAAACATGGGTCTTGTCATCACACAGACATTTGGATATATCCTAAGTAACCTGGTGAATGAATTGACCTTGTTGACTCTTTCGATTTAGGCTAGAAGTCCAATGTGCTATACATTGTGCCACAGAGTCGGCTTGCATGAATTGACCTCTTTGAGATACGGTTTCCTTATCTGAGAAATAAGAGCAAAAATATATTTCAGTTTTAATGAGAGGGATACTGTATATTCCTAGCATAGTGCCTAACGTGTAGTAAGGCCACTTTGTTGTAAATGTAGCACGTGTGTGTTACATGTCACACATAGCATATGTACACTTACCTTGATCTTGTAAACAACGAACAATATCCATCCATGACCACTGCTACTTTTCTGGAGAACAGTAATCTGATCTTTCTCTCCGAAGATGGCTTGCAATGGCAGCTCCAGAATTTCTGTCTCGCAGCTAAGGGAAGGCAATCTTGTTGGAAGGGGAGGAGCTTGAGAAACCCTTCTTGGAGTTGCATATGCATAGCAAGCGTACTCGTTTTCTAAAATTCTACCTGTGTATGGGGGGTTATTTGGGAAGATTGATAGAGTTCTCTCAGTCACCCTTTGGTACCTATATTGTCTCTCCTGTCTCTCTTAAATGAAACTGAAATGTTGAACAGAAAATTTTTGCCTTCTTTTTCTCTTTTACAGTTTTCTTTCAACAGACCATCAGTCCTCTGCTATCTCTGTTTTCTATCATAGACAAGGTCAGATAACAGCAAGGACATTTTCTCTGATCCAGGCTGGTAATTAAGAGAGAAATGTCATAGTCTATTTTATGCAATTTAAGCCCCTATCTTTTGATTATTGAAAGGAGAAAAGAAAAGATGACCCCTCCCTTTCTGGAGTTGAGGGTCCATGTGGTATACAGAACCCTCTGTTATTTCAGGTTTCTATTGGGGACTCTGATCTCATTGAATAGATTTGGTTACTATTATTTCATAATGCTGAACCTTTTTATTTGGTCTACATGTTGAAGAGTAAAGTTTCCTTATTTAGACCCCTTTTCTGTGGCACATCATAAGTACTACTATGTTTGTCGAACAAATTAAGCAACATCCATGTATAGTTTTATATGAGTTTATTGAATAGAATTTGGATTGGCACCTGTAGCCTGACTTCCTTGATCCTTGAAGGAACAAAATATGTTACATCCATTTGGCTGGAATTCCCCTAGCACCAGCAGCCTGGTTATGAACACTGTCCTGACTTTATTATACGCAGAGACCATTTTGGTTTCAATGTGGTCTTTATTTTGACTGTATTTCTCATTTTTTCTACTCTTAAACCATTCTTTTTTTTGTGTTGTAGATCCTTTTGGGAAAGAGGGGCTAGTATTGGTTTCTTAATGAGCTCCTCTTATCTCTTCGAAGGTAAACATTTCTCCCGGGTTTTCTTATAAAATATTAGACTTCTTTACAATAAAGCTTGTGCTGAATTTCATGAAGTCCCCATCTCTCAGGCAGGCATTCTCAGTGGGTGCAGTGTTGTAATCAGAAATTCCAAAAAGCTTGAGGAGACAGTGAAACAGTGAAAGCATTTGGTTGTATTTGCTACCTACAGTTAAGCAAAGACCAGGTCACTGTCAAGGTTGATCTGTTTGGTCTTCCTTGTCATCTCTGCCATCTTCTCTTTGATTATTGCATTCTATAGCAGCTCAGTTTCACGTACTTTTATTGAGTGCTTACTGTGTGCCATATATTGTATATAGGGAGCTGCGAAGAGGCATGAAACATGTTCCTTGCTATTGAAGACTCAATAGCAAGTAATTGAGTTGAGAGGAGGTAGACTGATTCACGAGTACGTGAATATAATGCAGCTGACTGCTCTGAGTCCTAGGAGGGAGGAACAGAATGAGGTGGTAGAATGGAGGCATGAGAGACAAAAAGTGCCTCTCGAAAGAGGCAGAATGGAGAGGTGAGTAAGAGCAGAGGCTTTGGGCCCAGCCAAACCCAGGTTCATCTCATTCTGTTGTGACTCTTACTAAACTTCACCAAAACCTCCATTTCCTCAGTGGGACTCCCACCTGCCACTGTGCTTAGCACAAGGGTCCAATTTAGTTGTTTATGAAAAGTGCTTAGCTAAGTGTCTAGCCTAGGGTACATGTTTAGTAGATGGCCTTTATATGAGGATGATAGTGTTAAAGAATTTTAGAAGTGGAAGGGACTTAGGAAATCACTTAATTCATTCTCCTATGTTTATATTCTTTGAGACCCTGGATTTGTGATTATCCCATAGCTTGGGAAAGAGCTGGGCATCATAGTCTAGTACTCTTCCCATTAAAGTCCTGAAAAGTGATTGTGGAAATTGCACAATACAGATTTTATGGTGTCTGTAGTTATGACAAAAGCTTTAATAACTGGCACACTAACATAATATAGAAATCAATATATATCAATGTAAACTATAACCCCCTTTTATCCTGTAAGTAAATATGCCCATGCACATATATATTATCACTGTTTAAAGCAAAAATTACCACTCTAATTTCTAATTTTCAAATTAATTTTTGGACATTCTTAAGAGTGTTGTTATTACTAGCTAAATGATCTCCATTTCTGGGCCATGGTTTGATGTAGGGAATGGCAGCAGAACCTTTTAGCAACTTCCCCATTAAATTGATTATTCTAACTGGGCACAGTGGCTAAAATATGTAATCTCAGCACTTTGGGAGGCCAAGGCTGGTGGATCCTGTTAGCTCAGGAGTTTGAGAACATGGCGAAACCCCGTTGCTACAGAAAATACAAAAATTAGCCAGGCATAAGGCACCCCTGTCATCCTAGCTACTCAGGAGGTGGAGTTGGGAGGATCACTTGAGCCTGGGAGGCAGAGGTTGCCGTGAGCCAAGATTGTGCCACAGCACTCCAGCCTGGGTAACAGAGCCAGACCCTTTCTCAAAAAAAAAAAAAAGGATTATTCTAAGGGCGCTGGCACTTTATTGCAGTACAAGGAGGGCTGGATGTGCTGTTGACTTGTAAGAGCTGTGAGGCTCTTGGATGCCTGTGCTTCCTGTGCGGCCTGAATCCAGAAAGCCTGACTCATTGGCACCACCTGCCCTGTGGCCTCTGCCTGCCAGTGCTTAGCTCCCCTGGAGCCTTCTGTGGATGCTGCACATGCCCTTGCTTCTGCCCTCTTGGTCTGTTGAGCAGCTGCATCCAGGGCCACTGTTGTACAGTGTCATCGAGTGACTTGTAGTTTTAATAGCTCATACCACGTGCCAACTAGTACAGAAGTATTATAATATTTAAAAAGCCAGTACCACTGAATCTGAGTGAACCTGAATATTTCTGCAGATAGCTCATCATAAGTCCTCCCACCAGACACCAGATCACGTCAAGATGGGAAGCAGACACTTCAGAGTGATAAAGAGGTTCACTTCTGTTAAACACTTGTTCTTCTGAACTATCAAAAGTGAAGAGTTTCCATGGACCATAGCTTGGATGCACCAATAAGAGATTCTTACCCTAGGGAGGCTTGCTAGACACATCTCCAGTCTGGCTTCATCAACCCTGAAATAGAAGAGCATGGCCTTTTTTTTTTTTTTTTGCCAAGGCTGTGTGACTTTGCTAGAGGCAGCATTTTTTGTGGCTCTTTCCTCTATTAATATTTCTGTTCTACAGATAAGGAAATCAAGGCTTCTCCATCCAGCTAGTAGCAGAAGTGGGATCCAAACCAGATCTGGCTGACATAAAGCCTATATTTTAACATGGATTGTCTTCTGTAATGCCTAACCCCTTGTTTGGCATAGGGAGTGTTGATTTATTATTTTGTTAAATGTTATCTTTTTTTTCTCTGAAATTTTAATTTCCAGTTGGATTCTCAGCCATTTGTAGGAAGCATTTCTTGGAATCATTTACTGTGAGTGCTGAATTTCTAAGAATTAAAATAAAAATTCTGCTGGGCACAGTCTCATGCCTGTAATCCCAGCACTTTGTGAGGCTAAGGCCGACCAATCACCTGAGGTCAGGAGTTTGAGACCAGCCTGGGCAACATGGTGAAACCCTGTCTCTACAGAAAATACAAAAATCAGTTGGGTGTGGTGGCACACGCATGTAATCCCAGCTGCTTGGGAGGCTGAGGTGGAAGACTCACTTGAGCCCAGGAGGTGGAGGTTGCAGTGAGCCAAGACTGGGCCACCACACTGTAGCCTGGGTGACAGAATGATACTCTGTCTCAAATAAATAAATTAATTAAATAAATATAAAAAAATTTCTGTTCATTTTTGAAAATCTCATTACATAAAAATCTCAATGTCATACATGGTTTTATTTGATCCTGTTGATGACCTGAGGCACGTAGGAAAGTTTTTGTTCTTAATTAGTTCCAGTTTATAGGGTGAGGAGTTGGTGGGGGGTTTGGGGGGAAGGAGGCCTAGAGGAGTAAAATGATATGCTCAAGGTCACACAGCTTTTAAGCAGAGAAACCAAGTCTCCAGTCTAAGACCTCTCTCCTTAAAGTCCATTATGTTTCCTCAAAGCTTCCCTGGAGTGAGATAAATGGGGAATGAGATGTAAGCAGTCTTTGATTCCAGAAGCCAAGGCAATGGGTTTTTCCATGGTATATCTACCTGTTAGGTCCATATGATCCATTTCTCTAACTGCTGGGAGCCAAGAGCTGAAAAATCTGTTGTAAAGAAGGATGATGAAGCCCTTTGTGATAATGACAGTAGTTCCTTCCTTGCCCTTTGCCAAGCACTGTGAAGTAATGGCCTTTCCCTAGAGCAGGGGCTAATGGGACATCTCTACAAAGTCACTTTAGTTTCAGGGATTTCTGTCCCACAGTTGTCAATTTTGTAGCAGCCAGAACAAGACATTTTTGACATTGTGACACTTAACCACAGAGAAAAATGCCCACTGGCGAATGGGAACACGAATATGACATGATTCTAATGCCAAGTTCACTTTATCAGTCGTCTCTCCAAAAGGCTGATCTTGAACACTCTGGGATAGTAACTCACTTTACTAGAACTGGATGATGAAAACGTTCTGGAAAGAAGAAAAGTGATGTTCTGTGTAAGCATCTTTGTGGAGGCCCAGAGGACTCACTGAAGAAGGCTGATGTTCCAGGAACTGCAGTTGGTGCCAAACGGCCTCTGCCCTCTCCTCCCTGTCCTCAGCATACTAAATCATCTTGAGTATTGACGCTGGAAATGAGACAGTTACTGCTGTGATGAAGCCAGGTCTGAAGTCTTAGAATGAGTCAAGTATAGAAAGATGTTCCTTCCTGGTCAGCCCCTAGCCTGCTTCGAGTGAAGGGGCCACACAGGCTCTTGGAGCGCTGTTGGCAGCCTTTGCCTGCCTCTCCCAGGCCAGCTGAGAAACTTGTGTGACTGTGAACTGCAATGAATCATGTAAGAGGAGGGAGTCTCTACAACTGTTGAAGAAGGACATATCAGAATTGAATAGCGTAACACTTGGCTCTTTATTTTTTAAAACATATTTTAAATTGTAAAACTAGTGAACATGACTGGGTACAGTAGCTCATGCCTGTAATCCCAGCACTTTGGGAGGCCGAGGTAGGCGGATCACTTGAGGTCAGGAGTTCGAGACCAGCCTGGCCAACATGGCAAAATCCCATCTCTACTAAAAATACAAAAAGTAGCTGGGCTTGGTGCAGGCACCTGTAATCCCAGCTAATTGGGAGGCTGAGGCAGGAGAATTGCTTGAACCTGGGAGGCGGAGGTTGCAGCGATCTGAGATCACGCCCCTGCACTCTGGCCTGGGTGATAGAGCAAGACTCAGTCTCAAAAAAAAAAAAAAACAAAAAACAATAAAAACCCACAAAAAAACAATGAATGTAACTTGCAGAAAATTTAGAAAATACAATCATACAAAAATCACTCATCATTCTCCCAGATATAATTAAATATAATTGCTATAACTGTTTTGAAAGTGTAGTCGATAAAAGCCTGAGCTCTAGCATAGCCTGCATGGGTACGGATCCTGGCTTACTAACTGTAGAACCTGGGGTGAATCACTGATGTGTCTTTGCTTTAGTTTCCTTGTATATAAGATGAAGATAGCAATGATATTGCCTTCATACGGTAATTGTGAAGATTAAATGTGTTGTTGCATATAAAGAATCTAGATCAGTGTCCTGGTACATGGTAGGCATTTAGTAGGTTTGAGTTGTTATTATTTCATGTTTATTGTATACTCTGAATTCTTTCTCTAAACTCAGTTTTATTTCACAAAAGTAAGATTGTACTGTGGATTATGTGTTGTAGCCTGCTTATTTTTCATTTAGCCTTTGGCATGCCCATCTGTACTCTTCTACAAAATGATTTTAGTAGCTAATCAAATGACATTAGTAGAGATATTTAACCAATTCCCATACTATTGAAAAAAATACATCGCTTATAGCCTCTTGCCATGGTAAACAATATCTTGATGAACATCTCTTTTTGCTAAGTGTTTACATACCATCCTTCTTTGTATGACAGTATTTTATGGGAGAGCATTTTTTCTCTGGGGACCAGATGGAATTATATACAGCCCAGGGTGCCATAGGCATATATTGAATAAGCATAGGAGGGGATGATCACTATGCATTATGGAGACTTCTTCCATACCACTTCTCATGGTGTTTTGTCCATGGCTAAGAAATCAGTAAAATGTTTGTGAAAAGCTGCCACACTTACTTTTTAATATTTTTAGTTACATTAAGGCAGTTAAGACTAGCCCTAGCATTTGTGTTCATCCTCTTTATGTAATTTCTAAATAACTATTGAATCATCTCAAATCTCTTTTGAAATGGAGCTTGATACAAATAAATGATCAAGCAGCTAACTAGCAATCTAATGGGAGAATAGAAATTATCTCCCAGGAAACACAACTTGGAAGGGATAGGATACTGCTTCTAGTTTCCCAAACATTAGGAATCCCAAGAAAAACTTGTTTCTTATATCCTTAAAGTGACTCAGAGGTAAAAGTGCAATTCTCTGATGTTTGTCTTTGGTGGGCTTAGATTTTCAAACCACAAGACATCATGAAACAGGAATCTACTTAGAGGCAGAGACCTGGAACTTTCTCTTTGGATGGTACTCTCATGCTCTCTCAACTCTGATGTCCCCCGCTCCACTCTCTGACACCCTCAAATCCCTGAGGACCCTCAGTAAGCCCAGGGTGTTCTTTCTACTGGGTGCCATTTTAGCCAAAGTCTTTAGAAAGGGGTTGGAGGTGGCAAGCTCTGCATTCCTAAGGACACAAGTGGTGTTAACCATATCATGCAAGGGTTGGAAAACCTTTTTCTATAAAGGGCCAGAGAGTAAATGATTTAGACTTTGTGGGCTGTAAGATCTGTGTCACAACTATTTAACTCCACATTGTAGCATGAAAGCATCTATAGGCAAGATGTAAACACCTAAGGGTACTTTACTTCTGGACATTGAAATTTGACCTTCATATAAGTCTCACATGATGAAACATCATTTCTCTTTCGACTTTTTTCAATCATTTAAAAATATAAAAGCCATTGTTATTTTACAGATTGTACAAAAACAGGCCATGGACTGGATCCGGCTCATGGGATCCAGTTTGTTACCCCTTGATCTACCGTGCTCACTGTTTCTCTTTTTCTCTTCTGCATTTCTTTCTCATTGCACCATTTTCTTCCTTGTTCTGCCATGTTTTGAAACCTCTCTGCCCTTTCTCTCAACTAGCTGAGGCTAAAATATCATCTGCAGAATCTGCACTTTTGGCACTTATGTGGCTTATTAGGGACAGCCGGAATATCTATCTAAAAGAACCAGTAGAGCAATGTCAAAGAATGCCCCTCTTCTTTTTTGTGTGTCCTGGCCAGTTCAATGTATAATTTGAATATATGAAGATTACAGATGGACTCTAGCAAGTAGTTCTGGTTTCTGCAGCATTCCAAGGCTCTAATGAGCAGAGCATACAGCCTGAGGGATGGTGAGAGTCTGATTTTTAGATAATCAGGGATATTTATATTTTTTAATAGGTTGGTGCCTTTGTAGTTCTGTTCCAGCATAAAATTGGGAGTTGAAGAGACATCCAGTCAATTTGGTGTCATCTCTTAAACAGTTACATATCAAAGGGGTGTTCAGACTGAACACCTGAAAATGTACAGGGATGGAAATGGGGGAATTATAAACATTCAGTGCTGCTCTATCCTCACTATAGGTAAAACAAAAACACGATACAGATTTTTACTTGGGGGGAGGTGTGTTTATAGGGAAATAATTTTCTCTATTTCATATGAAACAGGACACAAGAGAACATTCTCAGATTTGTGACATTAGACCTGTGCCTGGCCTTTTCGTTAGGGCTGTGAAGCAGTAGGGGCGACAGAGACTCGGCTGCCTACATAATGAGATTGGCTTGGTTTGCCTGGCATGCAGTGATTTATGAGGCTGCTTATTGTGGGGACATCTGCTGCTGAGAGCAGCCAGATGAAAGGTATGCAGGTGGGAGGTGGAGGAGAGCAGGGAATAGGTTGTGTACAGGTAGGTAAGGCTCATCTTGATTATAGTTGTTGGAATCCTGAGCTGAGTAGAGCTGTAGAAGAGTATGAAATGGTGAATTAGCAAGGCTTTGGAATTGCAAGATCTGGGTTTGAGTCGCTGACTCTCCACTTGCTAACTGGAATCTTTGGTGAGTTCCTTTCCTTCTTTGAGCTTCCATTGCTTCATCTGTAAACTGGGAATGATAACCACTTCCACCAAGGTCTGAGCACAGCTCCCGTTGCATTGGAGAGCTCAGTTAGTGGTAGAAATGATTAATATCTGTTGATGTGTTCATTCATTTGTTTGTTTACCAGTATTCAATGTTCTTTGCAATTTCTAACAGAGACTCATTTTCTAATAGATGTCTAATGGTGACTTAGACATCTATTAGGTATCAGTAGCTCTTTAGATCAGGATGGAAAAAGCATGACAGTCAACACATATTTATACATATATGTATGAACATCTAAATGGCTTGTAGGAGTGTAGTAGGTGCCTGACATATGATTGAAAGAACAGCCACCTGGCCAGTAAGCACAAGAAAAGATACTTCACCTTACTAGTAATCAGGGAAATCATCAAAATAGGACTATAGTAAGATACTGATGTACAACTTGCCAAAGTAGTAAAAATGCAAAAGTCTGAGAATACTAAATGTTAAGGAGAATATAGAGTGAAGGAACACATATGTACATATGTGTTATGAATGTACTTGCAGGAATTTAAACTGCTGTGACTGCTTTGGAAAATGATTTGTCAATATCTAGAAATATGAAGATGTACATACCTAATTTACTGGCAAATTCTGCTCATAGGTATAATCTAGAGAGAGTCTCGTATATGTTAGCAGAGTGAGGTGCTTTTCAGTGTGTTGCTTATTATAACAAATAGCTTACATGTCCATCAGTGGGGTAATTGATACACACATTAATTGAGATAAAACTGCACTTGGTACCAGAATAGATGAATTTTAAACAATGGTAAGTGAAAAAAAATAAAGTTGCAGAATAAATCAAATAGAAAACCATTCATATGTAGCTTGACATCATGGAAAATATATTAATATATTTTTTGTGAATTCAAACATATATAATACAAGTTTGAATAAATTAATTGGAATGCTAAATGTAAAATTCAGGCTGATATTAGGAGAAGAAAGAGGGATGTGATTGGAAGGGTTGCCTGGGGCTTAATCTCAACGCTGCTAGCAAATAAATATTCACCAGCTTGTATGCCCTTAGACAAGTTTGTTAACCTCTGTGCCTCAGTTTTATAATCTATAACATGGAAATGATAATATTATCTACTTCATAGGGATGCTATGAGGATTAAATGAGTGAATGTAGATAAAATGCTTAGAAAAATACCTACCAAATAGTGTTCTATATAAATTAGCAACTATAGTGCCTATTACATGAGTATTTTTCTGATTCTTTATTTTAAAAATCTTATATATTGTAATTTTTAAAACTGGAATAGATGCCATTCTTATCCTTTGTCATTATAGAGTTGGAAAGTGAATAAAGATCAAAAATACCATCAATATAGGAATTTCAGGATGTGGCATGATAGAGTTTATCTATGATCTCTTGACCCCTAGATTTATTAGGTACCACATCACGAGCTTTATGTGCACTTATTTAATCTTTCCCTATGGAGTAGGCACAACTCTTATCCCTATTTTACAAATGGGAAGAAAGAGGCTTAGGAAGACTGACTTCCAGGGTCACACAGCTAGGGGTAGCAGAACTGGGCAGGAGGAGAATGACTCATGCTCTTGACTGCTAGGCCTTAAACCCCTACCTGGCCACTGTTTATATTAGCTACCTCCTCTACACATATTCCTGCTTCCTTCCTGTATCAGCCTGCATAGGTTAGGTTGTACTTTGGTTATGAACATTCCCAAAAGATTGGTGATACAAATAGGTGTTTCTCACTGTATAAGTCTGTTTTCACCTGCATTAAAGAACTACCTGAGACTCAGTAATTTATAAAGAAAAGAAGTTTAATTGACTCACAGTTCTGCATGGCTGGAGAGGCCTCAAGAAACTTACAACCTCCCAACCTAGCAAAGCAGGACAGTATTCAACCCCAGGTAATACAGAGAACACCACAAAGATATTCCGCAAGAAGAGTAACCCCAAGGCACATAATTGTTAGATTCACCAGGGTTGAAACGAAGGAAAAAATACTAAGGGCAGCCAGAGAGAAAGGTCAGGTTACCCACAAAGGGAAGCCTATGAGACTTACAGCAGATACTCTACAAGCCAGAAGAGAGTGGGGGCCAATATTCAACATCCTTAAAAAACAGAACTTTCAGCCCAGAGTTTCATATCCAGCCAAACTAAGCTTCACAACTGAAGGAAAAATAAACTATTTTATGAACAAGCAAGTACTCAGAGATTTTATTACCACCAGGCCTGCTTTACAAGAGCTTCTGAAAGAAGCATTACACATAGAAAGAAACAACCAGTATTAGCCTTTCCAAAAATATACCAAAAAGTAAAGAGCATCAACATAAAGAAAAATTTACATCAATGA
>JAPYYA010005013.1:0-11204 GCA_028533165.1 Leontopithecus rosalia | reverse complement strand
GCCACGCGGTCGCAGCCAGCCCCGATCCTCTTCCTTTCCTGGCCTGCCCGCTGGTCCCAATAAACCTGAACTCGGCTTCCAACTCTCGCTCGAGCTGTTACTTGGGATCGGGTACCGGGCAGGGGTCTACAAGGGGGTCGCTCACTCCTCTTCTCCCTTTCATCCATATCTAGGCTTGTGAGTTAGTGTTGAAATTAATGGAGAAATAAGACCTCACATTTTTTTTCCAGGCAATACTTTTAAAGTAGATTTTTTAGATGATTTCTCCCATGCAGTTAATACTGTTTCTTAGGTTCTGATGCTTATGTCCAGTGGAAAAAATAAAATAGAAACTGTATATGCCCATATTGGCATCCATTTTCCCTCCTTGAGTTCTATATAGTTGCCCGAGGTTATCTGTTGTCACCTGCACAGTTTCTCTTCTTCACTTGGGTAAAGATTAGTGTAATTCTGTTGGTGGGAGTGTAAATTAGTTCAACCATTGTGGAAGACAGTGTGGCAATTCCTCAAGGACCTAGAAATAGAAATTCCATTTGACTCAGCAATCTCATTATTAGGTATATACCCAAAGGTTTATAAATCATTCTATTATAAAGATACATGCACACATATGTTCACTGAGGCACTGTTTACAATAACAAAGGCCTGGAACCAACCCAAATGTCCATCGATGACAGAGTGAATAACGAATGTGGCACATATACACCATGGAATAGTATGCAACCATAAAAAACGATGGGTTCATGTCCTTCATAGGGACATGGATGAATCTGGAAACTATCATTTTCAACAAACTGACACAGAACAAAAAACCAAATACTGCATGTTCTCACTCATAGGCGGGTGTTGAACAATAAGAACACATGAGCACAGGGAGGGGAACATCACACACTGGGGTCTGTTGAGGGGTGGCTAAGGGAGGGACAGCGGGGGCAGGGGTGGGGAGGTTGGAGAGAGATAACATGGGGAGAAACGCCATATATAGATGATGGGGGGATGGAGGCAGCAAACCACCTTGCCATGTACGTACCTATGCAAGAATCCTGCATGATCTGCAGATGTACCCCAGAACCTAAAGTACAATGAAAAAGAAAGAAAGAAAAAAAAGGTTAGTGTAATTGCTGGAATCATCCCTCATTTAAGATTTTCTCCCTTGTACTTTACAAATCCAGCAATTTTTTTTTTTAAGACAGAGTCTTACTCTGTCGCCAGGCGCCAGGCTGGAGTGCAGTGGTTCAATCTTGGCTCACCACAACCTCCGCCTCCTGGGTTCAAGCAATTCTCCTGCCTCAGCCTCCTGAGTAGCTGAGACTATGGGCAGGCACTACCACACCCAGCTAATTTTTGTATTTTTTTTTTTTTTTTAGTAGAGATTCGGTTTCATCATGTTGGCCAGGATGGTCTCAATCTTTTGACTTGGTGATCCACCCGCCTCGGGCTCCCAAGTGGTGGGATTACAGGCGTGAGCCACCGGTCCCTGCCCAGCAATGTTTTTACTATGCATGTTGCTCATTGGAGATTAGTATATATTAGGTTAGATGATAAACAGGAAATTATACATAAATTATACATAAAACCATAATTTTAAGATATACATACATTGTATGCTCTAAAATACAGAAATGTCAACTTCATAAAAAGTAAGCAAAAATTAAAACAAAATGAGATACTATTTTTAGGTATCAGAGTGACAAATATCAGTACTGCCAATGGTCGTATCTGGTGATAAAGTGCTTAAACACTATTGATGGAAGTAAAATTGGTAAATTTCTCTAGTGTGTACTGGTAAAGGTTTAGTAAACAGCAGGCTGGAAGAAAATAGGCTGATTGGGAGTGTTTTCCAATTTCTGTGGTGTAAAATAACCCACTATGGCCAATTTCATGTTACCAACACGAAATCACTGAATGCAGATTTGGGAAGAGATGTACACATGTGTACCGGCTCTCCTGGAAGGCAATTTAAATATATCACAGGATTCACCGAAATTTGTTTTTGTTTATTGTTTTTCAACACAAGGTCTCTCTCTGTTGCCCAGGCTAGAGTACAGTGGCAGGATCTCAGCTCCCTGCAACCTCCGCCTTCGGGGCTGAAGCAATCCTCTGACCCCAGCCTTCTGGGTAGTTAGGAGTGCAGTGCACACCATCACACCCAGCTAATTTTTTTAAAAAATTTTTTGTAGGCCGGGCGTGGTGGCTCACGCCTGTAACACCAGCACTTTGGGAGGCCGAGGAGGGTGGATCACGAGGTCAAGAGATCGAGACCATCCTGGTCAACATCGTGAAACCCCATCTCTACTAAAAATACAAAAAATTAGCTGGGCATGGTGGTGCGTGCCTGTAATCCCAGCTACTCAGGAGGTTAAGGCAGGAGAATTGTCTGAACCCAGGAGGCGGAAGATGCCGTGAGCCGAGATTGCTCCATTGCACTCCAGCCTGGTTAACAAGAGCGAAACTCCCTCTCAAAAAAAAAAAAAGAAAAAATTCTTTTTTTTTTTTGTAAAGGCAGTCTTTCTATGTTGCCTGGGCTGATCTCTTGAACTCATGGGCTCAAGTGATCCTCCCACCTTGGCCTGTGAGATTACAGGCTTGAGCCCCAGCGCCTATCCCAGTTTTATTTTTAATCAGTTAAAAACCAACAGTCAGGCTGGTCCGAGTGCAGTGGTGTTTACAACTAATTGATCACATCCAGTTACAGATTTCTTTGTTCCTTCTCCACTCCCACTGCTTCACTTGACTAGCCTAAAAAACAAACAAACAAACAAATAAACAAACAAAAAACCAGTCAGCTGGGCGCTATTATTTATTCAATAAAATATTATGTGGCCTTTTAAAATCCTCTTTCTTTCTTTTTTTTTTCTTTTGAGACCGAGTTTCGCTCTTATTACCCAGGCTGGAGTGCAATGGTGCGATCTTGGCTCACCCCAACCTCCGCCTTCTGGGTTCAGGCAATTCTCCTGCCTCAGCCTCCCAAGTAGCTGGGATTACAGGCGTGTGCAACCATGCCCAGCTAATTTTTTGTATTTTTAGTAGAGACAGGGTTTCACCATGGTGACCAGGATGGTCTCAATCTCTTGACCTCGTGATCCACCCTCCTCGGCCTCCCAAAGCGCTGGGATTACAGGTGTGAGCCACTGCGCCCGGCACTAGTACCCGTTTTCTTATGCAGAAATTGACATATAAACAGGGTTTTTGAAGGGTATATCCTAACAGATCCTCTTTTTCCACTTTTCTCTGGTCAATTTCTGGACTAGGAAAACACTGAATGTGTGTTTCTTTAAACTTACTACTTCAGTGTTTGCAAGAAACCACTGTCAAAGAGCTACCGTTGGCCCAAGGTCATTTCCCCAGCCCAGGCCTGCCTCCTGCCTCTCCTATTTCTCTTTCTCTACGGTCTTGAGAACTCAGCTTGGTTTGCTTTTCTTTGTGACTCTCAGCACACACTCTACCCTTTGGGGCTTGTTTTTCCTTAAGCTTGGCCAGTCCAAAAAACAAAGCTTTCTGCACTTTTCTTCACTAATTTTCCCCCAAATACATTGACACTGGCTTTTTTTCTTTCAAGGCCTGTTTTCCTGCAGTACAGGTCCTGGGACGCCACTGCTAATGCCCCCAGCATAGCTGGTTATCATTTGCTAAGTATTACTTCAAGTATTTTTTGTGTGTTAACTTGTTTAGTCATCATAACCATTCTATGATGCAGACACGATTATGCCTATTTTATAGATGAGGAAACTGAAGCACAAGATTGCACATCTGGAGAGTGGAGGAGCTGGGATTGGAATCTCTGAAGTTTAGACCTGAAGCCCAGTCATGTAACCACTGGATCCTATTGCCTTGTGAGAAAGAAAAGACACTTCGAATCTGAGGAATGGAAGCCTCCTTTAAACAATCAGACCCAGGCCAGGCATGGTGGCCTGGGTCTGATTGCCTGTAATGCTAAGCGCTTTGGGAGACTGAGGTGGGCGGGTCTTTTGAGCACAGGAGTTTGAGACCAGCCTGGCCAACATGGTGAAACCCCATCTCTACTAAAAATGCAAAAATTAGCCAGGCGTGGTGGTGGGCACCTATAATCCCAGCTCCTCGGGAGGCTGGGGCAGAAGAATGGCTTGAACCTGGGAGGCGGAGGTTGCAATGGGCTGACATTGCGCCATTTCACTCCAGCCTGGGGGACAAAAGAAATACTTCAACTCAAAAAAAAAAAAAAAAAACTTAAAAAATTAACCAGGCATGGTGGAGCACACCTGTGGTTCTAGCTCCTTGGGAGGCTGAGGTGAGACAATCACTTGAGCCCAAGACATTGAGGCTGAAGTTAGTAGTGATCACACCACTGCACTCCAGCCTGGGTGACAGAGAAATACCCTGCCTCAAAAAAACAAATTTAGACCCAGCAGGTGTTGGAATGAGACTGCAATCATATTCCACCCATATCCCCTCACCCTCTTGAGCTAAGTAATCATTCTGAAGTTGTTTATCATGTGGCCTCTAGACTGGCTAATGCCTCTAGTAGCTATAAATTAACCTAACAATGCCATATGCTGGAGGCCATAATTCATACCTAAGGGCTCAACAATGTGTAGCCAATTACTAGCAATGTTATTATTATTATTTTTTTAAAGATGGAGTCTTGCTCTGTCACCCGGGCTGGAGTGCAGCGGCATAATTTCAGCTCACTGCAACCTCTGCCTCCAAGGTTCAAGCAATTCTCCTGCCTCAGCCTCCCAAGCAGCTGGGACCACAGGTGCATGCCATCATTTCCAGTTAACTTTTTGTATTTTAGCAGATACAGGATTTCACCATGTTGGCCAGGCTGGCCTTGAACTCCTGACCACAGGTGATTGACCCACCTGCGCCTCCCAAAGGGCTGAGTTTACAGGCATAAGCCACTGAACCTGGCAACAATGTTATTTTTATAGACTAATGAAGATACCTGACAAACAACTTTTATTATCACTCCCTCTCCTGATTCATTGTTGTTTTTCTTTAACAGCTCCAATCTCTCCTTTGTTCTCCAGAGCACTTCCCAAGGTATTTTCTGGGCTGCAGCCCTCAATTTTAGGCCAAATAAACTCTCTGTCTATGTTAATTTTGGCTCAGTTTCTTTCTTTAGGCCAACACTCCTAAAAATAACAAATGAAGTGCTGGGCACAGTGGCTCACGCTTGTAATCCCAGCACTTTGGGAGGCTGGGGCGGGCGGATCACCTGAGGTCAGGAGTTTGAGACCAGCCTGACCAATATGGTGAAACCCTGTATTTAAAAAAAACAAAAAAAACAAATGAAGTTCAGCATCAATATGGTAACCTCCTGGGAGTGGGGGACCACGAGGTTGCCTAAGGAGGGTAAACTGGCCCAGGTTGGAAACGGAGCAGGTCAAAACTCCCATGCTGATCAGTAGTGGGATCATGCCTGTGAATAGCCACTGCACTCCAGCTTGGGCCACATAGCGAGACCCCGTCTCTAAAAAAATAATAATAATAACAAATGAAACTGAATGGACATTCACTTTCTGGTTTCTTCTTGGCGATAAGAACTATAAAATCCTTTTCTCATTCTTCATCTGATCCCACCTTTAATAAAGGCCATATGGATGCTTTTATTCCTTATAGTCCTTCCTTACAACATAAAGACAATAAGCTGAGCCAATTAGGACAAACAAACCCCCGTAGGTCAAGTGGAAAACATATATCTTTAAGAATTTCTTTTTTTTTGAGATGGAGTTTCACTCTTGTTACCCAGGATGGAGTGCAATGGCATGATCTTGGCTCACCGCAACTTCCACCTCCTGGGTTCAAGCAATTCTCCTGCCTCAGCCTCCCAGAGTAGTCCCAGAGTAGCTGGGACTACAGGCACGCGCCACCATGCCCAGCTAATTTCTGTATTTTCTGTAGAGACGGGGTTTCACCACATTGACCAGGATGGTCTCGATCTCTTGACCTTGTGATTCACCCACCTCGGCCTCCCAAAGTGCTGGGATTACAGGTGGGAGCCAGCACGCCTGGCCATCTTTAAGAACTTTTAAACCGGGTATTACCACATTCATCAGGCTTCAGTCCTATGAAAGAGTAAGCCTTTCTTGGTATTTTCTTGCAACCACTCAAGACATCCGGTCGGCTCATCATCATAACATTATTATCGTGGCCCACGTGTGAGTTGGGGCCCTCTGCTCTAGTGCGTTGTCTTGTAGACAAAATTGGCTCTAAGGCTCATGGAATTCAAAGCCTTTTCCAAAAATGGGCCTCATTTCTCTCAGGGTTTCTGTTTTCATGGTTTCCTTTGCCTTCTGAGGTCTTGTTCTTTACTCTGGTCTTTGTTTTCACCATGGGAGGCCTCTTTCCCTGCTGACCTCCCTCCCAGCCCCATGGTATTAGTGTTTACTGGATAGCCATGAGTCCAGCGAGGAGTAATGTCAGTACAAACTGCTTTGTAAAAAATTCCATATGAATTCTTCTCCCAGCCTACCGGTTAGGATTTTAAGTCTGCCGCTGATGATTCCTCATGCTGCTCATCTATAAGGAGTCCAGACTCACATCTTCCCATTTTCTCCCTCTCCCATCTCCTCTTTTCTTACCTCCCCATCTTTCCCTTTCTAGAGCAACAGTTGTCAAACTTCAGTGTGCACAAGAATCACCGAACTTGTTTAAAATAAGACTTTTCAACCCACTCATAATGTGTGATTGAGTGGGTCTGAAGTTGGAACTGAGAATCTGCATGTTTTCCATTCTTAAAAGTTTTTCAGAGACAAGGTCTTGTTATATTTCCCAGGCTGGGGTATACTGGCTATCGACAGGTACAGTCATCGCTCACTATGGCACCACTCCTGGGCTCAAGTGATCCTCTTGCCTCGGTCTCTAGAGTAGATGGGACTATAAGTAACCCTGACTGTGCCTGGAAATATTCTGCATTTCTGTTAAGCTCCCAGGTAATGCTGATACTGATATTGAGACCTCTGTTTAAGAAATACTACTTTAGAACAATACATTTAGCACATTTCTTCTTCTTTTTTTTGAGACAGAGTCTCACTCCGTCAACAGGCGCCAGGCTGGAGTTCAGTGGCATAACCTCGGCTCACTGCAACCTCCGCCTCCCGGGTTCAAGCAATTCTCCTGCCTTGGCCTCCCCAGCAGCTGGGATTACAGGTGCGCGCCACCATGCCCAGATAGTTTTTTTTTTTTGTATTTTCAGTAGAGACGATGTTTCACCATGTTGGCCAGGATGGTCTCAATCTCTTGACCTCATGATCCGCCCGCCTCAACCTCCCAAAGTTCTGGGATTACAGGCGTGAGCCACTGTGCCCAGCCTCTTTTTTTATTTTCTTGAGACAGAGTCTTGCTCTGTCACCTAGGCTGGAGCACAGTGGTGCAATCTCTACTCAATGCAACCTCTGCCTCCTGGGTTCAAGCAATTCTCCTGCCTCAGCCTCCCGAGTAGCTGGGGTTACAGCTACCTATCACCATGCCCAGCTAATTTTTGTATTTTTAGTAAAAACGGGGTTTCATCATGTTGGCCAGGCTGGTTTCAAACTCCTGACTTCAGGTGATCCGCCCGCCTCAACCTCCCAAAGTGCTGGGATTACAGGCGTGAGCTACCATGCCCAGCAGAACAACACATTTCTTTCCAGGTCTCAAAGCCAGCTGTTCCATTCCCTTCTCTTCAGCTTTGGTATCAGCCAATATACAAGCCTTGAAGGTTCACATTTTATTGCAAACACTTATTAACACATTTTTCTAACAAATATAATTCATTTCCGAAGAGGAATGGTAGTGCCAGGTTTAAAGAAATATGTTATTTTTGCCACTGTTTCCTCACCCTCATAATTGTCAATATTATTGCCATCTGAATTTATTATGTGATTACTCTGCAGCAAACACTGAGCTCTGTAATTTGCATTCATTTTTCTACTTCAATTCTGTTGAGAGAAAATTCTCCATGAATCTAATTTTTCTATGTCTAAGCATCATATCAATTTGTGCAGATTTATTTAAATCCCAGGATAGTAAAGTGCCTCTGTCTGTTCTCTCTCTCTCTCTCTCTCTCTCTCTCTCTCTCTCTCTCTCCCTGGGTAGTAAAGATAAAAACTTCACCCTCCCCTCCCAGGAAACATTCGCTGACATCCCAGAATAACAAATGTCATCTCTGTCTCTGAAGTACAGGAGGTAAGTTTGCCAGCCCCCCTGTAAGGCCAGGGGGCTGCTAAGCTTGGCATTCTTCAGGAGCACCCCAAAACCACTGTGGGTGCAACACCCACCTGGGTGCCTCTGCTTCACCCCCATGTAGCTGACAGGCAAGGGAAGCTGATGCCTGCATGAAGCTCACAATGCCTGCCCTCTCATGAGTAACAAACTGTCTAAATCTATTTGCGTTCATTGTGTCCTTACCAGTCAAATCCAGGGATATTTGGCAAGCCAGCCTAATAGTTGCTGCCTGCTGCTCCTCAGGAACTGCTTGACTTCTTGGCAAATCTTTAAGATCATTTGGTGAGATTGTTCTATTATCCAATCTTCAGAAGAGGACAAGTCAGGTTTTGTCCAGTTTAATAACATAAGCAATCCGCTCAATTAGTAAGTAAAAGTGACATGATTTGATCCCATAGCTGCCTGACTCAGAGTCTACTTTCTTTGTAATTATGTTTCCAGTGGCAATTCTGAGGTCTTTCAAAGAAACTGATAAGAATCAGAAATTCTCATTACTTGAAGTAAAAAGCTCTAAGGGACCTCATGGGAAGAAAATAAATCATTACACTCCTGTCCATACCCAAGGGAGAAGAGCTGCTCCAGAACAAGCTTATCTCACAGTTCTTATCTCAAAAGTCATCCTGGGAAACAGTGGCCTCAAAAGGAAGAGAGTAAGAGGGTAAAGGACATGTTTGATGTTTCTGCCATCAGTCCTAAGGTTTGCTTTTCCTAAGTTTCTCTTAGCAGCCATTTATAATGTTTATACATTTGTAAATCCATTTTCAATGGGATTTATTGAGGCATAATTTATATACAATGAAATGTATCAATTTTAAGTGTGCAGTTGGATGAGTTTTGACAAATGTGTGCAGTCATGTAACCACCACCATGAATATGATATAGAATATTTCACTATCCTACAATGTTTCCTTGTGTCGTGTTATATGGAATCCTTGCTCCATTCCTGGTCCCTGGCAACCACTGATCTGCCCTCTGTCACGATAGGCTTACGTTTTCTAGAATTTCACACAAATGGAATTATACGGTATGAAGTAATTTATGCCTGACTTCCTTCAGTTAGCATAGTGCTTTGAGATTTATTGGCATTGCTATGTGGACCAGTAGTTCATTCATTTTTATCGCTGAGCAATAATTTATGGTATAGATATAATGAATATCTGAGTTGTGTTCAGTATTTTTAGCTGTTATGGATAAAGCTTCTATTAACATTTGAATACAAATTTGTATCAGAATGTATGTTTTCTCCCATCTCCTGGATGCTCACAAAAGCCCTAAGGGAAAATTTAGCTCCATAGAGAGGCACCTGATGTCTTCTAAGAAATTTTCTCTGATTACCTTTTGTACTTTGTCTCTAAATATTTTCCCTGCACAAAATTTGTAGTCCATTAATTTATTAATTAAACATTTATGCACCTGAGCAATGTCAAGGTCTATGGATAAGCATGGATAAGGCAGATATGGTTTCAGTTCTTTTTTTTTTTTTTTGAGACGAAGTCTCACTCTGTCACTCAGGCTGGAGTGCAGTGGCACAATCTTGGCTCGCTGCAACCTCTGCCTCCCAGGTTCAGGCAATTCTTCTGCCTCAGCCTCCTGAGTAACTGGGATTACAGGCGTGTGCCACCAAGCCCAGCTAATTTTTGTATTTTTAGTAGAGACGAGATTTCACCATGTTGGTCAGGCTGGTCTCAAACTCCTGACCTTGTGATCCACCCACCTCGGCCTCCCAAAGTGCTGAGATTACAGGTGTGAGCCACTGCACTGGGCCTGGTTTCAGTTCTTACAGAACTTCTACTAGGTAAAACTGACTATAAACAAACAAAAATAATTACAGATCATGAAGAATGCTACAAAGAAAATAATGAGCAACCAAGATGGCACCAAAGGGTAGAGGAAAACACGGTGCTATGGAATTAATTGCGTTGTTCTCCCCTCCAAAAATTTACATATTGAAGCCCTAAACACCAATGTGATTGTATCTAGAGATAGAGTTGTCTAGAAGATTATTAAGACTGAATTAAGTCATAAGGATCGAGCCTTGATCTAATAGGACTGAAGAGGAAGAGAGAGGCCAGGAGTGGTGGCTCACGCCTGTAATCCCAGCACTTTGGGAGGCTGAGGTGGATGGATTACCTGTGGTCAGGAGTTTGAGACCAGCCTGACCAATATGGTGAAACCTCATCTTTAGAAAAAAAAGAGAAAAAAAAAAGAGGAAGAGAGAAATCTTGTTCTTTCTGTCTGCCATGTGAGGACACAGCAAGAAGACACTGTCTGCAAGCTAGGAGGAGGACCCTCACCAGAAACTGAATCAACTGGAACCTTGACCTTGGACTTCCCAAACTCCAGAACTGCGAGAAAATACATTTCTGTTGTTTAATCCACCCAATCTATGGTATTTGGTTATGGCAGTTTAAGAAGAATAAGACACGGGGAACGATCCAAGATGGCTGATCGCTAACATCTCGGGATTGCAGCTCGCAGTTAAAGCTCATAGAACTAGAGGACGCCACACTTTCAGACAAATTCTGGTCGCTCGGGAGCAGAAGATTCCCAGTGGAGGAGCCACGCGGGGCAGTAGTTTCACCGGCACCTCCGCACAGCAGCACGGAGCTGACTAGGCGGGGCTGGCTCCCCTTCTGACAGAGGTTTGGAGGAGCCACGTGGGTTCCCAGCGCTGACTCCTGAGGCCGGCGCAGAAGTTGTGCCGGCACCTCGGCGCAGAGTGAACGCGACTGGTTCCCCTTCTGACCGAGGTTGGGAGCTCCGGGAAGGCAGACTCGCCTATTACGGACACAAGAAGGAAGCCAGACAGGAGAAGCCTGGGCAGAAAAACACCGTCACTCTTAACGCCGCTGTTCCTGGCCCTGGGAACTAACATCTTGGACGTCCACTCAAGAGACCTACTGAAAGCTGGTAATTTCAAAGACGACAGGAGGATAAATTTACAATAATGGGAAGAAACCAGCATAAAAAGGCTGGGAATACTCAAAATCAGAACCCCTCTCCCTCTAAAGATGATC
>JAPYYA010005012.1:0-11204 GCA_028533165.1 Leontopithecus rosalia | reverse complement strand
TGATGGTGATAGTGATGGTGATGATGGTGATAGTGATGGTGATGATGGTGATAGTGATGGTGGTGATGATGGTGATAGTGATGGTGATGATGGTGATAGTGATGGTGATGATGGTGATAGTAATGGTGATGATAGTGATGATGATGGTGATAGTGATAGTGATAGTGATGGTGATAGTGACAGTGATGATGGTGATAGTGACGGTGATGATGGTGATGATAGTGACGGTGATGATGGTGTTGATAGTGATGGTGATGATGGTGGTGATAGTGATGGTGATGATAGTGATGATGGTGATGATGATGGTGATGATGATAGTGATGATGATGGTGATAGTGATGGTGGTAGTGATGGTGATGATGGTGTTGATAGTGATGGTGATGATAGTGATGATGATGATGTTGATAGTGATGGTGATGATAGTGATGATGATGATGGTGATAGTGATGGTGATGATAGTGATGATGGTGATGATGGTGATGATGATAGTGATGATGATGGTGATAGTGATGATGGTGGTAGTGATGGTGATGATGGTGGTGATAGTGATGGTGATGATAGTGATGATGATGATGGTGATAGTGATGGTGATGATAGTGATGATGATGATGGTGATAGTGATGGTGATGATAGTGATGATGGTGATGATGATGATAGTGATGATGGTGATGATGATGATGGTGATGACAATGGTCGTAACTAATATTTGTTAAGCTTATATTCTTGTCAGGCAATCACAGCCCTATGAGTAGGTACTATTGTAAGTCCCATCTCACAGAAAACAAAAATGGGATACTGAGAGGTCATGATCCCCAGCTCTGGTAGCTATGAAGAGATGAAGACCTAGACTTGAGCCTGGTCTCAGGAAGGATGTACCAGCTCTCTCTTTCCTTGTCTCCACTGTAGGACTTGACCTGAGGCTTGCAGAGGCACTGAGGAGGCCTCCTCCACTGAGAGAGGGAAAGAGTCAACCAGGCAAAATGGAGCAGAGTCTAGGACTAGGGTACCTTCAAACAGAGGGAGCAGGCCTCATAGGCCTGTGCTAAGGGTCTATTCATAGCACCCCAAAGCTCTGGGGAGACATCCTGAGAACCCTGGAGGGTCATCTGAGGTACCAGCCCTCCAGGCCATGGGGCTTCAGTTATCAGGAAGGTCTGGGGAGTCCGGCATGGCTCCACTGCAAAAGGGCCCCAGCCTACAGGGACCAGTGTACTGCGGGGTCTAATGATGTGAATTGGACACACGGGGCTCACAGTGAGAGCACAACAGGGACACGACCCCCTTATAAAAAGATCACAATGGGTGCCCTTGTGCAGGGCATGGAAGGCAATGGGGAGTCCGAGGCACAGTGGCTGGGAGCAGGCAGGGCCAGGGCACTGGAGCTTCTGGGCTGTGAAGTGGAGGTGGGGAAGGGGTGAATGTGGACATGTCCAAAGACATTCTGGTCTGTGACATGATCGCATTCCAAATAACAGAGAGGATTCCAGCCACAGAGTCCAGAGTGGGAGCGCCCTTTGGGTCCCTGGGAAGGAAAGCTGCTGGCCCACAGGGGAGTGTCAGCTGCCAACCTTGCTTGAGTCTGAGTGTGGTGCCCCCACTGCCCGTGTGCGTCTGCTTTTGGTTCTTTCTATTTTGTTTGTTTTCTTCAGTCGGTTGCCTAGGGGCTGGCTATTGAAAGGAGACTGATCTGCTCCAGGGGAGAATTTGACACTGGGTGTTGAAATTCTGCTGCTTCGTGCTGATTTTCACCTGAGCCAAATATGTTTACACAGGACTAGCAAACTTTCCCCTGCTTGCTAAGGAGAGCCCTTCAGCACCCGTCTTCCATGGCCCTGGCCTCGGTGTCCGGGTGTCCTCACTCTGCTGGACATAAGGGGCTCCATATGAGGACGTTTTCCAAATAACAGAAGCTTTTGCTTCAAATAGTGGACTTATATATTTGACCATTTTCAGTGGAAATATTTCTGAAGTACTTTGCATCTTTCGCCTGACTAACATAGAACACCCTGATGATGAGAGTGCCCTGAGGCCGTCAGGAGTCTCTGCCTCCCCTGCTCCGCCCCCTGCGCCCTTGCTGGGCCTCTGCAGGCTTCACCTACACCCGCGGGAGCTGTGCGTCCATGCTGTGGCTGGCGTTCCTCCTCACCTCCCTCGTTGCCCGCACAGTTGTTAAGGGAAGTTCTGGGCGCGGAGCTGCCTCTTGAGGCTCCTCCACTCAATTGTCTCAGAACCTGCCATTGCCTCCACACTCCTTGGGAAGCGGGGGCGTTGCAGCTGCCTTTTCTACCTTCCTTTTTGAAGCTGGAGACCCAAGCGGGCTTGATGCCTCCTCAGCACTCATGGTCTTTAAGCTGGGACTGAGGTCGTGGTGCATTCTTAGTCCCCTGGGGCTGCCCCAGCAAAGCACTGCAGACCACGTGGCTTAAACAGCAGCCATTTGTTGTTACACAGCTCTGGGAACCAGAGGTCGGAGATGGAGGTGTGGGCCGTGCTGGCTCCCTCCGAAGGTGCAAGGAACAGTGTGTCCCTCTCCCCGTCTGTGGCAACAGCAGGTGATCTCCGGCCCGCAGCTGCACCCCTCCGTCCTCTGTCTTCCTGTGGCTTTCTCTCTGTGTCTCTGTGCCGTCTGACTCCAGGCGTGCCCGCCCAAGTTTCCCCTTCTAGAAGGACCCTAATGACTTCAACTTAAATTAGTTCATTCTGCAAAGACTCTCTCTCCAAATCACAGCACATTCATTGACGTTGGAGGTTAGCGCTCGGGCAGATCTTCTTGTGGGGGAGGACACAATTTAACCCGTAACAGAGCGAAGAACATAAGATCCCAGAGAAATATGGCCCCGGATGGACCAGCTCCCAGACTGTGGATCCAGCAGAGGCACGCCAGCACTGATAGGCGACGCTTCTCCCAGCTCGACTTCCTTCCCACTGCCAGAGTGCCAAGGGCACGCTAGGTTGCATCTGAACTTGGTAGGTGGTTATAGGCTTTTTTTAAAACTTGGTTTTATAATGCCCAGCACCTGAACATTTGACAGCCAGCCTCCCTCTCTCTGCCCCCATCATCCTTTCGTTTTTATTCTTTCCTTTCTTCATTTATAAATTTCTTTTGAATATCTATTATGGGGGGAAACTGGGGTTACTAAGATGAAACAGTGTCCCAAAAGCATATTAAGTGGGGGAAGTCATCTTACCACCACCTTCCAGCAGGCATGCACGTGTTATGAAGCACGATCCAGGCCATGGTGAGGCACCAGATTAGGACAAGCGAGGAGGAGGTGGCTCCTCCCTGCCAGGGATCTGGCCTGCGGGAGGAAAGCGCCTGACATCCCTGACTCAGGTGGACTCCGGTGGCTGCAAGAGCAAGTGCTCTGAGCCTGGAGGAACTCTGGGAGGTTTGATGTGAAGAGAACAGCCAGGGGTGACCCTTCAGTGAGGTCCAAGGGATGAACTGGAAGACACTTAGGATTTTAAAGGAGAAACCTGCCTGCCTGAGAGCTAGGTTCTGAGATGACTCCTGTGAACCGAGTACTTTTGACCTCATCTTCCACCTTCCTTCTGTTCTGAACTTGGGAATGTGGAGAACAGCGAGGAAAAAGGGTGTCAAACACTCAGTAAAATGAGGTGCTGAATACGTGGAAATGGCAAGAAAAAAACATTTTCATGTTACGTGACCATTTTTTGGTCTTGCAAATTACAAACCTAGACTGGCACTGCTATACCTAAGGCACTATCTCAGCGAATTTATTCTTCCCCGCGAAAACCGGGGGAAGGGAGAGTAGCATGTGGAGGGCTTACCTCGTGCCAGGCACTGTTAGGTGTTTTTATAAGTGCTCGGGGAAGCAATTCTTCAGGTGTGAATCTTACCAAGATTTCTAAAGTCCACTGGGCCCCATGTTTGGGTATTAGGAATTGGATTTATTTCATGCACCTTTTTCTTACCTTTCTTTGCAAATTTTGACTACATTTACGGATCAATATGAAATCCCTCCTGTGGCTAATTTATTGCTTATAAGCTCACCTCACTCTAAGAGTAAGCAAAGTGGTAGATTAGTGAGGACTAGACCAGCTTCTCATTGCACAATGTGTTAAGGCTGAATTTTAATATCGTTATTAACATTTACAGCATTAATACTCTTCAAAGAGAATATTCCTACAAGCGCTTATATGCTAGTTTTATTATTACAAAGAGATAATCTGAAACTCTCAGAAAGTGAACATTCTTAGTAAAAAGTTCCGTTATAACAGATAAAGTAGAAAAGGCAAGTTTAGATTTAGAATCGTTCCCTTCTCATTTCTTTTTACTACCAGAATAAAGGAAATGTCTGTATTTCAAGGGTGGGGAGAATGCCAGGTCACCAAATGATTAGATCTAATTCATTTAAACAAATCTGCCAGAAATGTTCCTTATGTCAAGGCCACAGGTGGCTTTTAAAACTAGCTCAACAAAGCATCCTCGAATCTATCGAGTTCCTGTTCACTCAGCCTTGCTCACTCAGTTGAAAAGAAGCGAACAAAGAAATCTTTTGTAAATGGCACACCTTACCCTTAACGAAATGGTATAACTCTCATCACTTGCTCAATAGACCAGAACAATTCCAGGAAAGGTTTAACTTCCAAAACTTACTGTAAAACATGAATTTCGACTAGTTCAGTAGGCACTCCTACACGAGAGCCCTATAAATTGGGTTAATCTCAGGCAAATATCAAGCCTCTGTAATGAGGGAAATGTTTTCATCCTAAGCTCTACCAGCTTTTCCACACACGGATGTTTCATGTTTTAAATGTAGTAAAAACCTATTGTTTTGGATCTGTATTATAAAATGTATTGGTGCCTATCAGGTAAGGCCTTTCTCTGCTGGTACTGAAATGTGATTTCACAACCACAAGTCATGTTGAGCCTGCACGGCTTTAATGTCCTGGGTGCTGAACACAAATCTTCAGTTCTCATCCCATGGTGATGGCCTGTGAGAGCAAGTAACTCCAGCCACACCAGCTCGCAGCAGGGGAGCTGCAGCTGTGATGAGACAGGCAAGCCTGTTCCTCCTGCTTGAAGATGGGGTGCCTGTGGTGAGGAGGGCAAGGTGGCAGGTTCCATTTAGCCTGCGCTGCATTTAACTTTCTACCATAAGGAAAACACATGCTGTTGATCCTTAAGCAGCACAGGCTTTAAACCCGGGTCCACTTATGCATGGAGCTTTTCCAACCAAACACGGTTTATCTGCTGAATGTGAAACCCATCTATACGGAGGGCTGACTTTTTGGGTACGCAGGTTCCGTAGGGCCAAATGCCAGACTTGAGTATGCAGACTTTGGTATACATGGGGCATTGTGGAACCAATCCTCTGCGTGTGCTGACGGATGATTCAAATGATACTTCCCAAGAGGTTGTGTTAAAATTCAGTAAAACTTGAAGAACTGTAAAATATTTTTCCATTACAAATTCTTACGTCCTGCACAGAGAATACCATCCCACCTTTTTTTTAAAAAAGCAAACAAACATAAATACAACACTTGGTTTTGAACCTTTAATAAAAGTAAAAAATGAATGCAAAAAGAACAAAATGTTGAAAACTTAGTATGAATGTGCATCTCACTAGATGTTCAAATCTGGTATAGTGCAAACTCTGTTCATACTATTTTACATTTTTACAAACTCAAATCACTTTGGTTCATATATTTGCTATAAACTATTGGCAAAAAAAATCTTCAAATTTACATTTTTTTGGCTACATTATTTCTAACAGATACAGCCTGACTCCCATTTAGGAAAGACTTACTGTTTGTGCATGATCAAGTCTGTTGTAAAGATTCACTCACTGCTTTCATCTAGTAACTTCTGTTTTTTTCATAAAACGCCAACATCTTCATTGTAAATTTTTTTCATGGAACTAATTGTTTTAAGTTCAGAAAATTTATAAGGGATCATTCCAAAGTTTAGAATGGTCCTGTTTTTTAAACAATATTCCTCAAAAAAAAATAGCTTCAGGAACTTAAAATGTACTCCAAGATGTTTCCCTTGAAACAAAGCAAAAAAACCCCAGCAAAGATCATCACACACACAAAACCAAACACAAACACCAGTGCTCACAGGAGGGCTCCTTTAAGCTGCCATTCTGCTGACTGGGGGCTCCCATTTAAAAGGAGTCTTTTAATCAAGCCCCTTTCACAGAATTTAAAACAACCCAAACACATGTAAATTGTGAAATACAAAAAGGTAAATTTGTAAGTAAAAATTACTAAACCCACAAAATTGGAGTATTTCAAAGATTGAGGGTTCAGTGGAAGGAAGGTATAACACGAAAGGAACTTCACAACGGTAAGAAGTCATTGCCAAGTTTCCTCCATGCAGCACTGAAATGAATGGAGAACCCTTCTCTCGACATCTCATATGTTAAAAAAAATAAATATTTAAGAGATACAAGGCTCAGATTGGTTTTCATATACATTGCACTTGAAGTTTAAGACCCAATACTTGCAAATTAGGTCTGGTATGGTCTATGCCATTCATGAATACATTGTGCTCACCAATATCATGGAATATTTAGAAACACCACATGTTCAATGCAGTGACTTACGCACTCTCCTTTTTACAAGGCAATCACAGATTGCAAATTCCATAGGGCTGTGGAAAAAGACCAGTCATCTATTCTGTAGTAACAAACAAAAAATTTGGCTCACTAAGATTGAAATACATGGCAGACAGGTATTCACTCTCAGATGATCATGGATTTCGAAATGAACTTCATAAACTGAGGTGAAAAGTCCAATCTACTGCAGTGTGGGAACCATGACTTTTCACTGCCTTTTGCTCAGCAAGATTGTCTACACAAACTTCCACGGGTGGCATGAAAAGCACAGCTGACTCACTGCTGATACACGCACGTGTGACCGTGAAAACACACCGCTGCAGGATGAACGCGCGTGACCGTCAAGTGTGGCCACACGGAGACCCCACTTAGAGCACGGCTCCCATCACTGCTGCTGCTTCTCTGTTTTAAACACAACCCTATTTTTAAGAATCTTTTGGATAAATAGTATTCCTATTACACCATACTTCATGTTTGTTAAGCACCATCAGCCTACCTCCTTTGGGCACTGATACAAAACTGATAGTTGGTAACTGAGTCTTAGTTCAAGGCTTTGAAACATGGCAACGTGTTTGAATCACATGAATGAAATCTAATACTCAGGAAACTGCCACCTGCCCGAGCCATGCAGCCCAGGCAGAATGCTCCGGGCCCAGAGAGGCGCCAGTGCAGCCAGGCACGGCAGGACCCCAGGCTGAGTTGTCATTTCTCCACTTCCCTATTCTAGACTAGGGGAACAATGTTTTCCAGGAGTCATTTGTACAGTCAGCCCATTTAAATAGATTAAGAAAAAAGATAATCTTTGTCATAATTCACAATCAGATTTTCTTCCAAAATCTTCCTCGCTCTCAGAATCAGTGGTTTTGAAGACTCAATCACTATGGGGCTTTTCAGGAACACCCTATGTTTAGAAAGGAAAAAAAAGAGAAAGTTAGCATTAAATGGAAAAATATTTTAATTATCAATTAAGTAGGTCCTAACATGTGAAAGATTAAAAATTTCTTCGATGGAAGAAACAGGATTGAGACGTGGGAAACGTGGAGAGAACTCGAGCCCAAGGCCAGCTCTTGCAGCTCTCCCAGCTCCCCTGCGCTATATTCACTTGAGGAGTGAGCTGCACCTCTCACCTGCAAAATTACGAGAATTCTCTGCCTCAAGTGAAATCACACTGCTAAGGCCCAAGCCTAAGCTACTGGTGAAAGTATGATTGAAGTAGTATCTATAGAAAGGAAACACCCAATTTTATCAAAGCATGGTGACGCTTATGGTATGACAGGCGTCCCTGAAAGTTCTAATTGCTTTAAGGGAGTGAACCTTTATCTGAAGGGAGGTTTCCGCCACAGACCTTTGTTAGAATCCAATGCCTGTGTTATAACCCACCTTAGCAGCAGTTTGTTGAAACAGACGTTGGAAATAGGTCACGCTTTGTAATACTGAATAGTACCTCTGCCCTCAATTCACACAGAGCTTCACAGTTTGGGAATCCTTTCTACATAGTCTTTCTCATTTGACCCTCACAGAGCTTCTGAGAGGTAGACACTGCAGTTACTACTATGAGCAGGCACTGCAGGGCATTCTCAATAGACCGCAGTGTCTCACTGATAAAGCAGCAGACCCAAAGAGACTACATGACCTTCCCGAGGCCTCAGAGCTGCTGCTAAAGGGCAGAGGAGAAACCTCTGTACACATCTTTTTCCCTCAGAATCGTGCCTTCCCCTGTTACTTAACTGCCTTCTGTTCACTTTAAGAGGAAGGAGCTGAGCTCCTCACCTTCAGCAACGAAGGAGATTACTCATCCAGAAAACCCCGAGATCCTCTCATCTGAACAGACAGGTAAAGTCACGAGTCTGGGTCAAGTCACCCAGGGGATTTGGTATGCCAGTTACTACCCTGGAACACACAGTAAGACCTTCTAGCAAACATATATGCGTCTAGGAACTGGAATGTGAAAGCACTGCCAATAGTTAAATATGAACACTGGGTGGCTCACGCCTGTAATCCCAGCACTTTGGGAGGCTGAGGCGGGTGGATCACGAGGTCAAGAGATCGAGACCATCCTGGTCAACATAGTGAAACCCCATTTCTACTAAAAATACAAAAAACTAGCTGGGCGTGGTGGCGCGTGCCTGTAATCCCAGCTGCTCAGGGGGCTGAGGCAGGAGAATTGCCTGAACCCAGGAGGCGGAGGTTGCGGTGAGCCGAGATCGCGCCATTGCACTCCAGCCTGGGTAACAAGAGCGAAACTCCGTCTCAAAAAAAAAATATATATATATATATATATATATATATATGAACACTGGAAGGGTTCTATACAAACTGCAATGAGAAGACAAAAGAGCAAACTCTTGCCAGCAACCTGGAAATAAAATTGGTCATGGCGTTTTACTACCTGTGCACGAATGTGCAGATAAACAAATGGGGACTAGACTTTTAGAATCCATGGTCTACAGAGGCCAGTGAGGCCTGGCCTTAGCTAAGAACACACAGACGCCGGAGGTGAATGACAACCAGCCCGGGGGGCCTGAAGGGCGGCATGGGGACTTCCAGCAGCATTGCCTAATAGGGACATGTTTTCAGTGGCAACCCAGACACCAACGCAGGCTGCTGTAAACCTACATGCAGGTGAAGGCAGGTGCACGTGTTGAAAGGGCAGTGTGGTATACTAATGAGAAGCAGGCTGCCAGGTCCGCCTCCCCCACACACCTGGCCAACTTATCTTCCTGAGCTGCAATTTCCCCACTTAAAAATGGGCTAATAGGAGTTTCTACTTTAGAGTTGTGTTATGAGGACTAACCTGGCCACTGATGGAAATGTTTAGCACAATGCCTCCCGTGCAGCAGTAAGAGCCCCATCAATGGCAGCCCTCAGTAACAGTAATAGTATTATTACCACGAGCAGCTGAGTCAGGCCAGTCTAACACAGGACAGCAAATTAAATCCCAAGCTAACACTCAGGTGGGCGGGACTCTACTTCCAGGTATCACAGTGGGGCCAACAGTGGAAGGACAGGCCTGATCGCTGTTGGTGGTTTGCAGCCTGCTCTTAAGAAAAGACTTGAAGCTACAAACAGCAACAACTGCAAGTTCTATAATTGATGGCTACGGACTCATTATTTTAAACATGCAGGCTGGGCTGGGTGTGGTGGCTCACGCCTGTGATCCCAGCACTTTGGGAGGCCGAGATGGGCAGATCACCTGAAGTCAGGAGTTCGAGACCAGCCTGGCCAACATAGCGAGGCCCCATCTCTACTAAAAATACAAAATTAGCTGGGCATGGTGGTGGGCGCCTGTAATTGCAGCTACTTGGGAGGCTGAGGCAGGATAATCACTTGAACCCAGGAGGCAGAGGTTGCAGTGAGCCAAGACTGTTCCACTGCATTTCAACCTGGGCGACAGAGCAAGGCTCTGTCTCCAAAACAAACAAACAGAAACCACTGAGGTGGGTGGATCACGAGATCAGATGATCGAGACCATCCTGGCCAACACGGTGAAACCTCAGCTCTACTAAGGCTTTATGAAGGGAGGTGATGAGAGTGAAGTTGATGACAATCTGCAGGTGAAGAGATTGTCTCTTCACCCAAATTAGCCAGGCATGGTGGCACACGCCTGTAGTCTCATATACTCGGGAGGCTGAGGCAGGAGAATTGCTTGAACCCGGGAGGCGGAGGTTGCAGTGAGCCAAGACCGTGCCACTGCACTCCAGCCTGGGCAATGGGATGAGACTGTCTCAAAAACAAACAAAAAACAAAACAACAACAAAAATATGGGCTGATAAACGTTTCTTCTGTATTTTTGGACACAAAGCACAATGGCACGTGCAGGGAAAGTACCACATAGAAAGAGCTAGGAGACCATATAACTTTAAGCAAAGCCAACTTGTAACTTTTGAGCTTGGTTATTCTTGCAAGTAACTATGTTTCTTTTTAAGGGAGGGAACCATAAGTTAGAACAAAGGCATTTTAGGAGAACTGAGACTGGCTAAGAATGAGAGGGTGTCAAGTGCACTGGGCAAAACCATCAGCACCAAACACAGACCTCCAATCACACTGGATCTGGCGAGTCTGGCCGCAGTGCTGAACTGAGCCTCTGAATCTCTTCACCTGCAGATTGTCATCAACTCTGCTCTCATCACCTCCCTTCACAAAGCCTTACCTAGTGTAGGTTTTGATCTTAAACCAGTAGCTCTTAGATACTGTCCCTAGAATATCCAGCCACTTCCATTTTGTGGGTAACAGTGGAATGTGGGAAAGGCTGCCCTGGGGGAAAACATACACCACATATGCAAATGTCAAGGGGCACAGCTTAAGGAAGGGACGCAGTGCTAGAGAGGACTGCAGTGTGAAGACCCTGAGCCATGTCCTCGGAAGGGACGCAGTGCTAGAGGATTGCAGTGTGAAGACCCTGAGCCACGTCCTAGGAAGGGATGCAGTGCTAGAGAGGACTGCAGCATGAAGACCCTGAGCCACGTCCTAGGAAGGGATCCTAGGAAGGGATGCAGTGCTAGAGAGGATTGCAGTGTGAAGACCCTGAGCCATGTCCTAGGAAGGGATGCAGTGCTAGAGAGGACTGCAGTGTGAAGACCCTGAGCCACGTCCTAGGAAGGGATGCAGTGCTAGAGAGGA
>JAPYYA010005011.1:0-11206 GCA_028533165.1 Leontopithecus rosalia | reverse complement strand
TCTAGCTCTTCTGCTGTAAGACTGCTGAGGTGCACTCTGGGCCCTGCTTGCCTGGGGTACACCTGTAGCAGCTGCGGAACAGTGAGGGATGCTACCAGTTTCTTCTTCTATCTTTGTCCCAGGATGATGCCCGCCAAATGTCAGTCTGATCAGTCCTTTTTGAGGTCATTCTTTGGGTATACGGGGGTCAGGGAGCTGCTTGAGGAGACGATCTGTACTTTATAGGAGCTCAAGTGCTGTTCTGTGAGCTCTGTTGTTCATTCAGTGTTGCTAGGCAAGTACATTTAAGTCTGTTGTGGCAGAACTCATGAAACCGGTTTTTTTTCTCAGATGCTCTGTCTCAGGGAGTTAGGGCTTTATTTGTGAGTATCCATTGTGCTGTCCTGCCCAGCTATGAGGCAGTCTAGTCACTATTTGGCTGCCGAGGCTCTGCCCTGCTGGCATCAGGTCTGCCCTTTTGCTGTGGGCTCTGTCCTGATGTTTTGGGCTCTGCCCTACTGACGTAGGCTCTGCCCTGCTGATGTGGGCTCTGCCCTGTCGGTGGAGTCTCTCTGTTATTGCAGGTTGCCTCAGCAACGGCTGACTGCGTCAGCAGTGGGTGGGTACCTCAGTAGGGGCCCCCGAAGCTCTCGGCAATGGCGGACGCCCCTCCCCCACCGAGCTGCACAGTCATGTGTTCAGCTCTTCCCGCAGTGGAACTCTCAACCCCCGGCACTCCGAATCGCCTTATTGCTTGTCCCTGTGGGGGTGGGACCCGTCGAGCCTGATCACTTGGCTCCCTGCCTCTGAGCCTTTTTGCTTTTTTTTTCTTTAAGTTGTAGGGTTGACTCTCTCCCCGGTGCCTCAGCTGCCGGCCGAAAGGGCCCCGGTATCTCTGTGATTTCCTGTGCAGCCACCTGCTGCACTGGTTCACAATTCACCTCCCAGAAATCTCCTGGTCTAGTTCACCGTCCAAAACCTGTTCAATCAGATGAACATAGCAATCTGCCCTCCAAAGTCTCAAATTGCCAGTTTAACAGGGCACCCAGACCCATGTGTTTCATGCGTTGTGCCGCTGTGGCGGCACTGGCTGCCTGGCTGTGCCAGTGGAGAGTGCTGCGCTTGAGTCCTGTGTGCCTCTTACACCTGAGCTTTTCCCCCGCTCTATGGGCTATAAAGATCCATCTGAAAATGTGGTGTTTGCTCACCCTTTGCGTCTTGACTGAGAGCTGCAGTGGTGAATTGCTTGTAGAGCGCCATCTTCCTCTCTCTCCCCACAAACATGTTTTTAACAAAAGAAGGAGGAAATACTCATAACAGTTACAGTCCTCATTTCTGCAGCTGGTCACATGGTCATAGCTGGTATTGATGAATACCTTCTTCTACTACCCATTCTGTATTCCCTTTGCCTTCTGCAAGCACCTCAGCAGATTGTGGTTGTTTCCTGGTGGAGTGACCCAAACCTTCATTCCTAAGGGCTCTGGGTCATTTGTGGCCCTGTCTGGATTGAACTGTTGTAGTTTCCCATTGACCTTAATCACAAGCATGGTAATACTAAGAGACACCCTAATGGATCCTATATACCTTGCATAACCTTCCTTACATCCATTGTGGAATAATAGACTGATTTCATCTGGATAGTACAGATGGAGCATCCCAGCCAACTGCAACTCCCTTAGCCTGTTGACTTAAAGGTAGGAAGAATCCAAAGTGTCCAGGTGGCAATGTTAACTTCCAGTTTAATGGAATTGTTGTGTCTCCTGGTGGAAGTGTTCCTCCCTCTGGAACTAGTAACTCTAGGCCAGCAGAATGTAATGTTGAGGGAAAAGGAAGCAAAAAATTTTGCTAGTGGATCACTAGGGGTGATGGTGAGTGGTGTCACTTCCACTTCCAACCCTCGATTCCTGGAACTGTGAATCCTGGCTATGGGAGAAACAGTATCATATATTGAATGCTGATTCAGAGCATGCACAGCCTTCTAGAGAACTCTGCTCCCGCCGTGTAAAGTACTATCACCTAGTTGGCATTGCAATTGTAACTTCAAAAGGTCATTCCACAATTCTATCAATCCAGATGTTTCAGGATGTAAGGAACATGGTAATACTCATGAATTCACTAGTGAATTCACTAAGAAAGTGAGCACAAGCCCACTTTGGCCATAAAGAGAGTGCCTTGGTCAGAGGAAATGCTTTGTGGAATACCACAATGGTGGATGAGGCATCCCATGAGTCCACAAATGGTAGTCTTGGCAGAAGCATTGTGTGCAGGATAGGCAAACCCATATCCAGAGTAAGTGTCTATTCCAGTGATGACAAACCTCTGCTGTTTTCATGACGGAAGAGGTCCAATATAATCAACCTGCCACCAGGTAGCTGGCTGATCATCTCAAGGAATAGTGTCATATAGAATGCTCAGTGTTGGTCTCTGCCTCTTTCAAATTGGGTATTCAGCAGCGGTCATAGAAAGATCAGCCTTGGTGAGTGGAAGTCGATGTTGCTGAGCCCATGCATAACCTCTATCCCTGCTACCATGGCCATTTTGTTTATGGGCCCATTGGGCAATGACAGGGATAGCTGGGGAAAGAGACTGGGGGGGTGTCCACAAAAGTCATCCTATTCACTTGATGATTAAAATCCTCCTCTGCTGAGGTCACTTGCTGGTGAGCATTCACATGGGTTACAAATATCTTCACAGTTTTTGACCACTCAGAGAGGTCTATCCACATACCTCTTCCCCAGATTTCTTTGTCACTATTTTCCAATCAGGCTTCTTCCAAGTCCCTGACCATCCAGCCAAACTATTGGCTACAGCCCATGAATCAGTACATAATGTCACATCTGGCCATTCTCCTTCCATACAAAGTACACAGCCAGGTGCACTGCTCAAAGTTCTGCACATTGGTAATATCCCTTCACCACTGTCCTTCAGGGATGCCCTGGAAAGGGGCCATAGTGTCTACTTTTGGGTGGTGCCTGCATATCATGGAGAACCACCTGGGAACCAGGCCCTAGTCTTCTCTTTCTCTGTCAACTGGTCATAGGGAACTCTCCATGAGGCCTTCAGTGCAGGGTGGGGGAGAGAAGGCAGGGTAGCAGGAGTGGAGACCATGGGCATTTGAGCCACTTCCTCATGTAACTTACTTGTGCCTTCAGGTCCTGCTCCAGCCCAATCATGTACATACCACTTCCATTTGATGATGGAAAGCTGCTGTGCATGAACCATTTTATGGCTAGATGGGTCATAAAGGTTCATGATAGGCAGTTCGAGTCACATGGTGACTTGATGACCCATAGTCAAACGTTCAGTTTTCACCAAAACCCAGTAATAGGTCAATAGCCATTTCTCAAAAGGAGATTAGTTATCTGCAGAAGATGACAGGACCTTGCTCCAAAATCTTAGAGGCCTCCACTGTGATTCACCTATGGGGGCCTGCCAAGGGCTCCAAACAGCATCCCTATCTGCCACTGATACCACAAACACCATTGGATCTGCTGGGTCATATGGCCCAATTGGCAAAGCAGCTTGCACAGCAGCCTGGACCTGTTGCAGAACTTCTCCAGTTCTGGACCCCGCTCAAAACTGGTAACCCTTCAGGGCATTACATAAATTAGCCAGCGTAACACATCCAGGTGAGGAATGTGTTGCCTCCAAAATCCAAATGGGCCCACTAGGCATTGTGCCTTTCTTGGTTGTAAGGGGGACAAAATGAAGTATCTTATCCTTCACCTTAGAAGGAATATCTCAACGGGCCACACCACCAGACTTCTAGAAATTTTACTAAGGTAGAAGGTCCTTGAATTTTAGTGAGATTTATTTCCCATTCTCTGGCACTCAAATGTCTCATCAGTAAGTCCAGTGTGTTTGCTACTTCTTGCTCACTGGATCCAATCAGCATAATGCCATCAATGTCATGGACCAGTGTGATATCTTGTGGAAGCAAAAAGTGATCAAGACCTCTCCGAATAAGATTATGACACAAAGCTGAAGAATTGATATACCCCTCAGTTAGGACAGTAAAGGTATATTGCTGACCTTGCCAGTTGAAGATAAATTGCTTCTTGTGGGCCTTATGGACAGAAATGGAGACAAAGTCATTTGCCAAGTCAGTGGCCACATACCAGGTACCAGGAGATGTGTTAATCTGCTCAAGCAATGAAACCACATCTGGTACAGCAGCTGCAAATGAAGTCACAACTTGGTTATGCTTACAATAAGCCACTGTCACTTTCCAAGATCCATCTATCTTGAGCACAGGCCAAATGGGAGAGTTGAATGGGGATGTGGTGGGAATAACCACCCCAGCATCTTTCAATTCCTTGGTGGTGTCACCAATCTCCACAGTCCCTCTAGGGATGCAATATTGTTTTTGATTTACTGTTTTTCTAAGTAGAGGCAGCTCTAGTGGCATTGATTTGGCCTTTCCTACCATAATATCCCTCACCCTACCAATCAGGGAGCCAATGTTGGGGTCCTGCCAGTTGCTTAGTATGTCTATGCCAATTATGCATTCTGACACTGGGAAAATCACCACAGGATGAATCCAGGGACTCACTGGATTAACTGTAAGAAGACCTGAGCTAAAACTGCATTAATTATCTGGCCTCCACAAGCCCCTACTTTAACTGGAGGACCACAATGATGTTTTGGGTCCCCTGGAATCAATGTCAGCTCAGAGCCAGTGTCCAGTAGTACACAAAATGATCATTTCTCTTTCTCCACTGCACTTACCCTGGTAAAAGGCCAGAGGTCTCCTTGGGGAATGATGGGAGAAAGATGCACTGCATAAATTGTTGAACATGTGGTGGGGTCCTTCCTCAAGGGGACCAGTCCTCCCTTTCATTCAAGGCATTCTGGGTCTGTTAACTGGCTCAAGTCTCTGGAAATTGACTGAGGGTCCATGATTCTCTGTTTTTATACTTCAAATTAGTCTTTTATCCATTTGATCTAGAAGTTTTCTGCTTATATAAAGTAAGTAAAAATGAAGTAGGCTTCCTATCAGTTTCACTTCTAGGACTAGAGCTCTACACAAGTCAGACTATTCTTATTGCCGCTTTGCCTCTGCTGTCCATTACAGTAGCTGCACCCACCTTGCCTTTGATAGTTGAGTGCCACCACTTGGCTCCTGACACCTCAGGATCCAATTATTCCCATTGTATTTTAATTCTGTAATTGAGTGACTGTGGTACCCACGTTGGATCTGATATACAGAGAAGTGCAATTACGGGGCTCTCCAAAGATGCAGGTGCTGCCCTTACGAATCTATCTCGAAAGACATTGGTCAAGGATATATCTTCTGCCCCGTCCCAGCTGGGAGAGGAGTAGGTCTAAAGTGAGTAATCCACTCCACCATCCCAGTCTCCCTGAACCTTTGGATCCCTTCCTCTACATCAAACCTAGGGAGTTCAGGCATTTCCAGCTTGTTCACAGTAGGCCATCTTTTAATCCTTATGTCAGCTAACCAAGCAATAAACTATTAGAACCATTTTTAACTCCCTGAGCAGCCATATTAAATGCAGAATCCCTATTTAGAGGGTGCAAATCAGTAAATTCAGGCTGACCCAACTCTATATTCCTTCCACCATTATCGCACACCCTTGATAAACATTCCCATGTCTGTTCTCCAGATTTCTGTTTATATAAATTAGAAAACTCAAGCAGTTCTTTTCAAGTGCAGCACACCTTCTCATGAGTCACTCTTTCAACCTCACCTCTAGAAGCCTGCCAGAACTTAAGTCTAGTTATAGACCTAGAAGCAAACAGGGGTGTGGGGATGCCTCGTGAGGGGAATTTACGTTATTTTGCCTGGAAACTGCCTCAGGGGAGGCCATCATTGTTGTCTCAGGCAGCACAGGATTTATCTCCTCAGACAAAGGTGGAAAGGCTGATGGCAGCATGGGTCGGGGAGGGGATATTGCTGCTACTGGGGATGGGAAAGCTGTTTCTTCTGGCAAAAATGGTTCATGAGAGTTTATAAGCTCAGTGTCCCCAGCTTCATTAGGGTCCTCCCACAAATCCCTATTCCAAGTTGCAGGGTCTCATTCTTTCCCAATCAATGCCCTCACTTTAACAGTAGACACCTGGCAAGGGTGCAAGCACCTTTCATTGCAGGTCAGCCACTTGCATGATAACAGCTTATGTCTGTTTTTCCACAATTTCAGCTCTTTCTCAACAGGAGATAAGACTCTCACTCAGGGCAATCTTAGCAGATTTATGTCTGCTTCTGAAGCCAGGAGACAGAATTCCTGAGTTCATCATTTCTTTCATCACTTTGTCCACTGAACTTAGAAGCAACCAACCAGCTTTATTATGTTCCTTGGTTCTCCACATATGGTCAAGGATATTATGTATAGAGGAAGAAGAAAATACAGGATACACAAAGTAGCTAACAAAATCACAGAGGTAAGTATTCACATATCAATAACAGTCTTGAATATAAGTGAATTCAATCCCCACTTAAAAATCATAGACTGGCTGAATGGATGAAAAAAGGCATAACCCAACATATACTGCCTATAAGAAATTCACTTCACCTGCAAAGACACATGCAGACAAAGTGAAGGGATGGAAAAAGATATTCCACACTAACAAAGACAAGAGGAAGCAGGAGTAGCTATACCTATATCAGATAAAATAAGACTTCATATCAAAAAGCAAACAGATGTCATTATATAATGATACAGAAATCAATTCAACAAGAGGATGTATATATATATATATATATATATATATATATATATATATATATATATCCAACACTGGAGCACTCAGATATACAAGCTAAATATTATTGTACCTAAACAGAGAGCAAACTCCAATGCAATAATAGCTGGGACTTCAACACCCAACTCTCAGCACTGGACAGATCATCTAGATTTATCTAAAGTACACTTTAAATCCAGCATTTCTCATGTACTTTAGATAAAATGGACCTAGCAGACATTTACAAAACTTCATCTAAAAAGAACAGAATACACTTTCTTTTTATCAGTACATGGAACATTCTCTAGGAGGGACCACATTTCAGGCCACAAAATAAGTATCAATAAATTTAAAAGAATTAAAATTATATTAAGCACCTTTTCTGACCACAATTAAATAAAACTAAATATTAATAACAAAAAAGAACTTTGAAAACTGTAAAAATGCATGAAAATTACAAACATGCTCCTAAATGACTAAAAAGTCAGTAAAGGTATTAAAAAGGAAATTTAAAAATTTCTTGAAACAAATGAAAATAATACCACAACATAACATAATCTATAGGATACACCAAAAGCAGTGCTAACAAGAAGCTTATAGCAATAAATGCTAAATCCCAAAAAGTAAAAAGTTTTTAAGTATAGAATATAATGATGTATTCCAAGGAACTAGAACATCAAGAACAAATCAAATCCAAAATTAGTACAAAGGAAAAACAATAAAGGGCAGAGTAGAATTTTTTTTAAAATAGAGACTGAAAAAAAAAATAAAGTTTCAAGCCACATATAATAGAACCTCCAGTAAACTTCTAAGCAGAAACTTTACAGGCCAAGAGAGAATTAAATAATATATTCAAAGTGCTGAAAGAAAAAAAAAATACCAGCCAAGAATAGCTATTCTTCAGAAGTTAAAGGAAAATAGTCTTTCCCAGACAAGCAACACCTGAGGAAATTCATCATTACTAGACCAACCTTACAAGGAATGCTCAAGAGAGTCCTATATCTAGAAATGAATGACAGTAATAACCATCAAGAAAATGCACAAAAGTAAAATGCTCACTAATAGAGCAGATATGCAAAGGAGAAAGACAAAAAATCAAACTTTATCACCAAAGAAAACCAACAAAATGCAATGATAAACAAAAGAAAATCCTAGGAACTGATAACTTCACTTCTTCACTCTACCAAACATTTAAGGAAGAACTCATATTAATTCTTCTAAAACTCTCTCAGAAGACGGAAGACAAGGGAATTCTTTCAAACTAATCCTATGAGGTCAGCATTACCCTGATATCAAAGCCAAACAAGGACACAACAATAACAACAACAACAAATTGAAAACCACAGGCCAGTATCTCTGCTAAACAGACGTGAAAATCCTCAACAAAATACTAGCAAACTGAATTCAGCAGCACATTAAAAAGACCATTTACAACAATCAATTGGAACTTATTCCAGCCAGGCAAAAATATTTTAACACATGCAAGTCAATAAATGGGATGTATCACATAAACAGAAGGAAGGATAAAAGTCATATAATCACTTAAATAGAAACAGAAAAAGCACTTGACAAAATTCAGCATTCCTACAAAATAAATATTCTCAACAAGAAACATACTGCAACACAATAAAGGCCATATGTGACAAACCCACTGCTAACATCACACTGCATGAGGGAAAGCTGAAAGCTTTTTCTCTTTGAATTAGAACAAGCTGAGGATGTCGACTCTCATCATTTCTATTCAGTATAGTTCTAGAAGTCCCATCCAGAAAAAGTAAGTAAGAAAAACAAATAAATAACATCAAATTGGAAAGAAGGAAGTCAAATTGCCCCTGTTTGCAGACAACATGATCTTATATATAAAATGACCTAAAAACTTCACTGAAAAACTCTTAGAACTGATAAACAAATCAAGTAAATTTACAGAATACAAATTAACATATAAAATTCAGCATTATTTCTATACACTAATAACAAACTAGCAGAAAAAGAAATCTAGAAATCAATCTCATTTACAACAGCTACCAAAAAATAAAATAAAAAATACCTAGAAGTAAATTTAACCAAGGAAGTGAAAGATCTCCACAAGGAAAACTGTAAAACACTGATGAAAGAAATTGAAGAGGATAGAAACAAATCGAAAGACATCCCATGATTATGGATTGGAAGAATCACTATTATGAAAATGACCATAGCACCAAAAACAATCTACAGATTCAGGGAAATCCCTGCCAAAATAACAATGACATCCTTCACAGAAATAGGGGTGAAAATCCTAAAATTCACATGAACCGCAAGACCCCAAATAGACAAAACAATCCTGAGCAAAAAGAACAAAGCTAGAGGCTTCACAGTACCCAACTTCAAAATACAGTTACAGTAACCAAACACCATGGCACTGACATATAAAAACAAATACAAAGGCCCATGGGACAGAATAGATAAACTAAAAATAGTTCTATATATTTACAACCAACTAATTTTTGGCAAGGGTGCTGACAATATTAATTGGGAAAAGGGCAGTCTCTTCAATTAATGGTTTTGGGAAAAGTGGATATCAATATGCAGAAGAATGAAACTAGACCCCCACCTCTCACCATACACAAAAATCACTCAAAATGGATTAAAGATTAAATGTAAAACCCAAAAACTGAAATTACTAGAAGAAAACACTTCAGGACATTGGTCTGGGAGATTTTATGAATTAAGACTTTAAAAGCCCAGACAACAAAACAAAAATACACAAATGAGATTACATCAAGCTAAAAAGTTCCTGCACAGTAAAGGAAACAACAGAGTGAAGAGACAACCAATGGAATGTGAGAATACATTTACAAACTAGTCATCCACTAAGGATAAAAATATTTGCAAACTATTTATCCACAAATAATTCATTATGGATTTATATCCAGAATACACAAGGAACTCAAACAATTCAACAGGAAAAAAATAATAAGCACAATTTTAAATGTCCAAATGAACAGGTAGACATCTCTCAAAGAAGACATGCAAATGGCCAACAAGTATACAAGAAAATGCTCAACATCACTAATCATCAGGGAAATTCAAATCAAAGCATCAGTAAGATATCACTTTATCCTAGTTAGAATGTCTGTTATCAAAAGATAAAAAAAAATGAATACTGGTGAGGATGTGGAGAAGAGAAAATTCTTATATACTTTTGGTGGGAATGTAGACTAGTACAGCCACTGAGGCAAACAGTATAGAAGTTCCTCAAAAAACTGCAAATAGAATTATTATGTGATCCACTAATCCCACTACTGGGCATTTATCCAAAGGAAAGGAAATCAGTCTATTAAAGAGACATCTGCACCCCTGTGTTTCTTGTAGCACTATTCATAATGCCTAAGCCATGTAATCAACCTAAATGTCCATAAATAGATGAATGGATAAAGAAAACGTTGTGTATGTGACATATATATATTCAATAGAATACTATTTATCCATAAAAAATAATTTGTGACAGCATGGATGTGTTTAACTGAAAGAAACCAGGCACAGATAAACAAATACCACATTTTCTCACACAATTATGAAAGCTAAAAGAGTAAATCTCACAAAAGTAGCAAATAGAAAGGTAGCTACTAATGCCTGGGAGAAAGGGAGAGGATAGTCAGAGGTTAGTTAGTGAAATAGGGAGAAGATAGCCAGATATTAGTTAGTGAATACAAAATTACATTTAAAAAGGAGAAATAAGTTCTAGTGTTCTGTAGCACTGCAGGGGAGACTATAATTTACAACAATTCATTGTATATTTTCAAATAGCTAAATCTGCTAAAAGAGCAGATTTTGAATATTCCCATCACAAAAAGAAACCGTAAAGTTTGAGTTGTTAGATGTGCTAATTACCCAATTTGATCATTACACATTGTATCCGAGAATCAAAATATCACACTCTACTCCATCCCCAAAAATATGTACAATTATTACGTCAATTAAAATAATAATTTTAAAATTATAGACTTTATTTTTTTAATTGCACTTTAGGTTTTGGGGTACATGTGCAGAACATGCAAGATAGTTGCATAGGTAGGCACATGGCAGTGTGTTTTGCTGCCTTCTTCCCCTTCACCCATATTTGGCATTTCTCCCCAGGCTATCCCTCCCCAGCTCCCCCCACCACTGTCCCTCCCCTATTCCCCCCAGTAGACCCCAGTGTGTAGTACTCCCTTCCCTGCGTCCATGTGTTCTCATTTTTTCATCACCCGCCTGTGAGTGAGAATATGCGGTATTTCATTTTCTGTTCTTGTGTCAATTTGCTGAGAATGATGTTCTCCAGATTCATCCATGTCCCTACAAAGGACACGAACTCATCATTTTTGATTGCTGCATAATATTCCATGGTGTATAAGTGCCACATTTCCCCAGTCCAGTCTATCATGGATGGGCATTTGGGTTGGTTCCAGGTCTTTGCTATTGTAAACAGTGCTGCAATGAACATTCGTGTGCATGTGTCCTTATAGTAGAACGATTTATAGTCCTTTGGATATATACCCAGTAATGGGAT
>JAPYYA010005010.1:0-11208 GCA_028533165.1 Leontopithecus rosalia | reverse complement strand
TTATGCAGCAATCAAAAACGATGAGTTCGTGTCCTTTGTAGGGACATGGATGAATCTGGAGAACATCATTCTCAGCAAATTGACACAAGAACAGAAAAGGAAACACCATATATACTCACTCATAGGCGGGTGATGAACAATGGGAACATATGGACATAGGGAAGGGAGCACCACACACTGAGGTCTATTGGGGGAAATAGGGGAGGGACAGCGGGGGGGGAGGGGAGGGATGGCATGGGGAGAAATGCCAAATATGGGTGAGGGGGCAGAAGGCAGCAAAACACACTGCCACGTGTGTACCTATGCAACTATCTTGCATGTTCTGCACATGTACCCCAAAACCTAAAATGCAATAAAAATTTAAAAAAAGAAAAAAAAGTAGCACACCTGCTTTTTCCCTAGTCTGAGCAATTGCTTTCCTAAGAGAAGTATTTCACCAATATATGCTATTTGTTGATTTTGGGAGGTAACCACAGTAGTGGCCGGACCAGAAATGGAAAGGAAATTGGACTGTTGAAAGGGAAGTTTGAGAGCCTTATAGTGAGGCCTGCACACGGCTTCCTGCACATCAGGTTGACTGGCGGAGTGCAGAGCAGGCTTCTGAGGAGCCTGATGCACAGAAGGCAGAGATAGGACAGTCTGGGCCTGATTAGCAGGCTGAGCCCTACAGCAGGGCAAAGTCTTAGCCTCATTACTGGGCTGATGCCCATAGCCAGGCAGAGAAGGTTCTGGCCATGACGGTGGTTGCATGGGAGGCTCAACAGAGCTTTGCCAATTAAGAGTGTGTAACTCACGCATAAGATCCACATAGTCATCAAAAGGTGGTGCTAAAGGTTTAGGAGTAGACAGAGAGACAAAAGAGCTGGGTCTGCTTCCATATCAGCAATGGCTTCCTCTATCTTGGCAGTGTTTCCAAGAGAAAGTACTTCAAGGAGGTCTTCAGCCTCCTCTAAAGTGAGGAAGGAGGAGTCCGCCTCCGAGGACTCTTCTTGCGTCTGCACAGACTCAAGGACAGTTCTAATAGAAGACCAAATAGACCAGATTGTAACAGGAAAAACATGCCCTTCCTTTTGAACTGCTTTAAGCTAGCTGCTGACCTTGTCCCAATCCTTAAGCTCTAAGGTTCCGTCAACAGGGAACCAAGGACAGAACTGATCTATCACCTCAAATAACTGAGAGTTTATCAGAAGAAACATTAACCCCTCTTTTTTAAATAAGAATTTTAATAAAATTAAGATAGGCCGAATACTTTGTATTCGGTTGTCCTATGGTTTCCCTGAATTCCTCTGAGCTGCCCAAGCTTACTACAAGCGTATAAATCGCAGTCCTCAGGAATTTCTCGTCAATAAATCCTCCACTTCCACACTCAAGGCGTACCTTCACACCTCAAGGGAGAAGCCCACGTTGGAAAACACCCACGTTGGCGTGCCAGATACAGGGTCCAGCCCTATAGGGTTCTGTGAACCCCTCCCTGTTGGTGCGGAGATGAGAAACTGTAGAAATAAAAGACACAGACACAGAGGTAGAGAAAAGAGAGTTTGGGCTCGGGGGTCCGCGCTGCCAACCCCGTGGAGACCTGCAGCGGCCCCACCTGCCTGGACACTCCGACTTTTATTGAATACAAAGCAATGGGCAGGGAAGGTAAGGTGAGGTAATGGTGGTCCCTGATAGGGTCAGGTAAATCATGTGTCTTGAAGATGGGTGCCCAATACGTTCAAGTGGCGGAGGTGAGGAGAAAACCTGATGCATCATCGCTCTTTGCATATTTGTCAGAAATATCAAGGACACTAAGATTATGTTACTATTATTAATTCTTGAGAAAAAGAGAAACCAGGTGCAGAAGCAGGGAGTGAAAGTAGACATGGAGTGTGACCAGTGAAGCACAGCATCACATAGAGACAGTTAAACCCCTGAATGTCTGCGGGCTTCCCCGACAGCTGTCAGGCCTGCCACAAGAGCTTGGAGAAGCGGAGTTTTCTCCTCATTCCCCCAAGGAAGGAGATGTCTCCGTCACTTTGGACATATCCTTCCCTAGCTGGCTAAACAGCAGATGCTTTCACAGTGCTGGCGCTGCTGCACAGCAGAGGCGCCCTCCAGCAGCCCTTATGTGTGTGTGACAGTGGGCTTGGAGCATCTTGTTTTAGGATCACTTTGTTCATAATGTCACCTCAGTTCCATGCTTCATAACCTGATCGATAGTTATTAGTAAAATTAAAGGTTATATTGCGTATATATCTTTATGATTATAAGTGAGTAACTATAAGATTATATATGATTATATAAAGGAATAACTATGTGAATACATTTCTAATTCTTTTCTAAATCAATATTTATATGGGAACAGGCTGAGGCTTCAGACCCTTGCCACGGCCCTTATGGGGTTTCCCTCCTATACTCATGTCAAAAGTTTGTGAATTTTCTTCAGAACACTGCATATAAAGGTGCTTATACACAGCTTCCTTGATCCCTGGGAGAAATGAATGTAGGAGCTGAACAAGAATGCAAAGTAACCATATTTTAAGTCATATGTGATGATCAACTGAAATAGCAGTTATTATGAACAACTCCTGGATGGAGGTGTTCCATTTTGAACAACTCCCGGACGGTCTCCATTAGTTCTCAGTTACACACAGGCACAGACACACAGGTGGAGGCCTACACTGATTCATAATTTGCAGTTTGTGAACATGACTATTAAACTAAATAGTCATGCTGGTCTGTGTTGGATAAAAGGCAGCTCCAAATGATGTATCACTTCCCTCATCAAGAGTTGGAATTTATTTCTCTTCCTTTGAATCTGAGCTTGTTCCATTCGTGTATAACTAATAGATGCAGTGGAATTTTTTTTTTTTTTGAGACAGAGTTTTTGCTCTTGTAACCCAGGCTGAAGTGCAATGGCGCGATCTCGGCTCACTGCAGCCTCTGCCTCCTGGGTTCAGGCAATTCTCCTGCCTCAGCCTCCCGAGCAGCTGGGACTACAGGCACACACCACCATGCCCAGCTAAATTACCTTTTATTTGTTGCAGCTATAGGCCTTAACAAGATGAGAGGTTTCTATCCTATTTCCTGGCATACTCTCTATTGTTCCTGAAAACAGTTTTTCTTGGAAACCAGCTAACACGCTCATAAAAGCCTAAGCTACTTGGAGAAGCATATGTTGGAGCTTAGTTAAACTCAACACTGACAGGAAGCATCAGGTGCAAGCTTTGGGAATGAACCGTATTCAAAATGTATCCTCCATCCCAGTGAAGGTGTCCAGTTGGTACTTTGTGGAGAATAGACAAGATATCTCTGCTGAGCTCTGCACAAATTACAGAGCTAAGACGAAATATATAATTGTTGTTTTGGGTCACTTAATTTTGGAGTGGTTTGCTATCCAGCTATTTTTGAATATGGTTCCTGGTCAAGAAACCTAATTTTCTTAGCAGTTGAATGAAGTCCCCAAAGTAATTTCCTCAATTACTCTGACCTTTGGCTTTAAGAAATAAACATCTTCTCTATCAAAATAAACATAATTTTCACTAGTTCCTCTCAAGATCTTTATCAAGTATATTTATTCATGGCATTATAAAAATAAAAGTTCATTGCCTTGTTTACAATCTAAGACAAACATTGGCATTGAAGGATGTGTTGGACACAGAAAAAACAAAGAGTCACCGAAAACAATGAGTCACCGAAAAACCTTATTTCTCTATGAGGTTAAAAAGGTCTCTGTGGAATATTGTAGGAAAATATTTACAAGTATTGAGAAAATATAAAATTTGGAGAAATTATTATAAATTGAGGATTAAAGATGACAATGTGTATATATTTGTGTATGTGTGATTTTTGTGACTCTGCATACATTATCTCAATGTTTGCTAAGTGTTCATTCATTTATTTATTCACAGTTATTTGTGTTCATACTATGGGCTACTCAGTGTGCCTGCAACTAGTATGAAGCAGTAAATAAGGCAGACAATCACTAGTCTCCTGGGATTCACATTCTAACATTAAGTAATTGTTTAAGGCCCTGCAAACACATGTTATAGATGCAAAAACAACATTTGGGACTCAAGGATGGCAAGGCAATTTACATGATATGTAAAATGATTAATAAAGACAGAAAGATTGATATTTAAGGGAAGTTCAAAAGTCTATTTTGGCTGGAAATGGTCAAAAAAGACTTCATAGTGAAAATGCAGTCTTACTTAGATAAAAGATTGGGGAAAATAGTAAGATCTTCACTAATTACTTTTAAATTATAAAAAAAGATAATCTTTAGAGAATGGGTATAATCTGATTCTAAGAACTGGGAGTAAAGTATATATGCAGAAAAGGCTTAAAAAGCAATAGCCAAAGCTAAGAATGTTCCCATGAGAAGATGAATGTATTTTTTTTTGGTAAGATGGGTCTCTAAAATAATGGAGATATGGTCATTTAGAGTGCTTTTAAAAAATGACCTTTGTAATAATGTAATTGAATAGTATGACTCCAGAAAAATAGCTTTTGTAGTATGAATTTATATCCATCCAAAAATGCAGTTAATATACATATTTTAAAATTATTGTCTGTGCAAGGTGTTTATGAATTTGATCAAATATTGCATTTTCAATAAAAATTGAAGAAATAATTCAGCTCTTCTCTTAATAGGAATTTTTTGTTATGAATATAAAGAAAAGTAGGAGAATACTTTTTTAAGACAAGTTTTACATAGGTACTTTTCTCATATTATTTTATTAGCATATTTTTAAAAGCAGGAAGCAGATGCTTCCAGTCTTCCTTTAAGGCTTAAATTATTGGATGTACAATCTTAGAATCAGAGACCTGAAGTAATTTTCACAAACTTATGGGGGCATAAGGGCACTTAGGGTACTGAGTGTCAAAAGTCATTCATTCTATGAGCTCCATCTGACTATAAAATACAAGACCCCTCTAGTATATTGTACTTTCTCCCTCTGAAACAGTCAATATCTATTTAGGTACCACTTATATATTCATTCCCCTTCTCATTCCTTTGATCAACTTCTTTTTGGACCAAGCTTCCCCACAACCTTTTCTCGGATTTGACGGGTCTTCACGCAGTACACGATGGGATTCATCAGGGGTGGCACCAGCAGGAAAATATCAGCCATGAGGACATGGATTATAGGAGGCACATCCCTGGCAAACCGGTGGAGCATCGCAGCACTCAGCATGGGCACATAGAAGATAAGCACAGCACAGATGTGAGAGATGCACGTGTTGAGAGCCTTGAACTGTTCTCTAGGGGTAGCAATTCCCAGTACAGTTTTTAAAATCATAATGTAGGAGAAGATAATAAACACCAAGTCCAGCATAGTAGAAAGTGCTGCACAGAGTCCATAGACAACATTGACTGTGTTATCAGAACATGCCAGCTTCATGACATCCTGGTGGAGACAATAGGAGTGGGAGAGCAGGTTTTGATGACAGTATTTCAGCCATTGCAAGAGGAAGGGCAGTGGAAGGATCAAAAGAATATTCTTAGAAGTCAGAAAAACCCCTGTTTTGATGACTCTGGAACTAGTTAAGATAGTGCTGTATCTCAAAGGGTTGCAGATTGCCACGTACCGGTCAAATGCCATTATAGACAGTACAGAGGCTTCACTGACTGTGAATAGATGGATAAAAAATTCCTGGGCAAAGCATGCAGCTGCATAAATTTCATGGACATCAAACAGAAATAGTCCCAAAGTGGTGGGTAAGGAAGAGAGAGACAGCCCTAGGTCGGAGATGGAGAGCATGGAAAGGAAATAGTACATAGGTTCATGGAGGCTTTGCTCTGTCTTGATTAATAAAAGGATGGTAAAATTACCCATCAAAGAAAGAAGGTACACGGATGAGAAAGGAATGGATATCCAGATGTGACTCTTCTCCAGTCCGGGGATTCCAAGAAGGAGGAATCTAAGGACTTCCATTTCTGTGTTGTTAAGAGGAGGCATGACACATAGGAAAACCTTTGCTAGGTGCTTCTCTCAGTGACATTGGAAATGTCTTAAATGAAGTTACAGCAGAAAATATTCGTTTCTGTTACATTATAGATACTAAGAGTAGATACTTCTTAATGTCAAACATCTATGTTCCTACTGTCGGTTCAGACTGAAAAAAAAAAGAGAGCCAAACATAAAAGCACATGGGAAGAATACAAGTTGCTTCCTCATCCAGGACTTTGTTAGAATTTGTTAAATTAGCAAACAACTTAGGCTTTGAACATTTAACAATTCTAGACAATCCATTGACTACATGAAAATACTCATGTCTCAATTTCATAAAACCAGTTATCTTATTTCACTTTTATAGAAACTTCTTGAGCAAGGAAAGCAAAATTCTAAAGGGAACAGCACAATTTACTGTGAATTAGGAAGGAAATACGTAAATTATTCCAAATCTATATTCCTACCAACATATATGTATAGGATGAATATTTGAAATAATGGCAGAACTGGAAGTTCCTAATTATATCATCTTAAGGTTAAAAAAAAACCTTTAGAAAATGTGGTCTTACCCTCCTTCCTATAGAGAATATAGTCTAAATCATGCTGAATGGGTAGTCATCAGCCAACACATCCTAACTTCTTCCCAGTATTCCTATATTAACTAATATCTACAGCCTCTGCTTCATGGTTGAATACTCAGATTCGTTTTCATCTTTTAATTGAGTTGGTATATGTTTTTAAAATGTTTTTATCTTATTTTCTCTTCAGGTATGTAATCTAGTCCCATTTACAGAAAATACCTTCCTTATTTTCCTGATTATTATTTGATGTCTATCTTTTCCCTCAACTAGAATATAAGGGTAGAGAATTACCTTACACTTTTCACTATTGCATTTCTAGCACCAAAAACAGTAAGTGAAAATTAGCTGTAGCTTCATAATTATTTACTGAATGGAGTATCATTTATCAAAGTTAAAGATGGTAATAATTTTCCCCATTCTTCAGGCTAAACTACAGTTATTTCATAAAATAAAATGTGTCTGATTTTTACCTCTTGGTTTGTCTCATTTTAGATTCCTCATTCAGTGCTCCTCAGACAGCAAAATGTGTTATTCCTTAGTAACATCTCAGAACACAGTTCTTTGGCTGTTTTCCTGAGAGGGTGGCTATCTTTTCCAAAGCTGTTTTCTGTATGGGTTGTATTTTCCATCTTCGTAATCATCTAGGGATTATTAACTATGTAAACATAAAATCTTCCTCATTTTTAATTACCTGTCAATGTTGGATTCAGACTTTTCTAAAGACATTGACAGTATGGGAGAACTTTGGCTCCAAGGAAGGTACAATTTCTTAGTGCTTATGGATGGAGTCTATTGGCTTCTTTGTTGAGAGACTTTGCCCTTCTTCACAACCTCTCAATGTGCCCAAAGTTTTATACCAGGACTTGTTTCCTTGGGTATCTATAGCTTATTAAAAATAACTATTTGGAACTTAAGAGAAAGACCAAATCCCACATAATGACATAATATACATTACTAATGTATATTGGTTTACACATCCTCTGAATCTTCTTATCTAAGCCACATAACTTGCTTTCTTTATTGTACTAGGTATAACTAAAATAATCTTGTGTCAGTAGACCGTGGCCATTTGTGTTCTGGCATTTGTCTCACCATTTATTAAATATTGCATTATTTTTTAGAGGCAATCACTATTGAAATATAATTCAAATGTGTAGGACAAACACCCACGAACTTAATTATTGTATGATATATTATTATATTTTAACTTGTAGATAGTAACATGCCATTTTGATTAATGATTTATATATGTTTTCTCACTTAGGTTATTATTTTATACATTAAAAAATTCTTAGGTGCAAGAACTTAAAGGAAAATCATGTTATAATATAGATACACATTCTTCTCACACATATACAGACTGGGCATGGCTGGATGGGTATTCCTAATACTTCCACAGACACCCACTCCTACTGTGTACACTCTGTCTCTCCTTGAAAATGCTGCAATATTCTTAATCTCCATGAAATCTATTTTCCTCTTGTTAATTTGACACTTAATCCACCCATTCAGAGTCCAAACAGAAGATGTAATGCAAATTATGTCAGATATTTTGAAAAAGTAGAATTTTATCTTACCATTTTAAAATCAATGTGATACTTCTCTATAAAATCAATGATAAGAAAGTGATCAGAAGTAGGAAAAAATCCTTTAAGCTCCTCTTTTATGCTTGTAGATACTGTTTTACGAAGCCCTAAGAGCCCCTTGGGATGCCTAAGCCTGGGACTGTTTGAAGAGTAACACAACACTTTATGGAAAATCTTCTAAAAGTTGACTCAAGGGATATAAATTTAGGGCCAAACTTATAATGCAGGCGCAGGCAGAGAAAACTGCATGCGATCAGAAGTTGGGGGTCACAGAGGGGAGTATCACACAACGGGTCTGTTGGGGGTGCTAGGGGAGGGACGGGGGGGTAGGGAGGTTGGGGAGGGATAACATAGGGAGAAATGCCAGGTATAGGTGACGGGGGCTGGAGGCAGCAAACCACCTTGCCATGTAAGTACCTATGCAACAACCCTGACTGATCTGCACACGTCAGATCAGTCTAGATCTGATCTGAACTAGATTGTACTAGTACAATCTGATCTGATTGTACTAGAACCTAAAGTACAATAAAAAAATTGAAAAAAAAGAAGTTGGGGGTCATATTCAAACCGAGCACCTTTATCAGCTCATGACCTTGGCTCATTTTCCCTTAGCTGTAATTAGCTAGTATATCCTGAGGCAGATCAGCTAGTTGTTTTAGAGTCCCAAGTTCTAAAAGAGATCAGATAATTAATGTTGCATACTAATTTCCCTCCAGCTGGAAATTACACTCCTCTGTCTATATGCTTATTGACCATATACATCTCATCCTTTTGAAGTATCTGTTTAAGGCTTTTATTCATTTTCTGTTGGATTATATACCTTTTCCAAATTGATTTGAATGAAAAATGACTTTTTACATATGTAAGATATGTCACTTGTTAGCTAAGTATAGCATATTTATTATCTCACTAGATCACTTGCCTCTTTAGTCCCTTAGTCAATCCTGTTTAGATTGACTGATGCCAATCGATGGAGTCAGTCATGATAGTTTATTTAGATTTATACTATCTTTAATTTTTAGGCAGAAGATTCTCTTTGTAACAAGTATAAGCAAACCATGGCCCAGTAACCACATGTAGAGAGCTTGTCTTTTCAGGGTAAATCATATCCAAATTTATTTAATATAATGCACTTAAGATCTAATTAGTTATGTGAAAATTAAAAAGAGACAAATTCACTATGGATTTCCACTTTTTACCTGTAATCCTTGCAAGTTTTTCTACCTCTGATAATAGACAAACACATACAACTTCTTACACACTTGATGATAATGAATTGCTTTAGTACAGTGTTTCTCAAACTTCAATGTGCCAAAAAATTATCCGAAGAGTTTGTTAAAATACGTATTTTGATTCAGTAGATTTTAAAGGGTATGTAAATTACTATATATACGTATATATATATATATATATACGTATATATATACGTATATATATATGTTTTTTTTTCTGAGATGGAGTTTTGCTCTCCTTACCCAGGCTGTAGTGTAATGGCATGATCTCCGCTCACCGCAACCTCTGCCTCCTGGGTTCAGGCAATTCTCTTGCCTCAGCTTCCCGAGTAGCTGGGATTACAGGCGCGCGCCACCACGCCCAGCTAATTTTTTGTATTTTTAGTAGAGACGGGGTTTCACCATGTTGGCCAGGATGGTCTCCATCTCTTGACCTCGTGATCCACCTGCCTCGGCCTCCCAAAGTGCTGGGATTACAGGATTGAGCCACCGCGCCTGGCCATAAATTACTATATTTTTAATAAGTTCCGAGGTGATGCTTGCACTGGTCCTCCAAAACCACCATGCTTGAGGCATGCTGCTTGACTACCATGCTACACATTCTGTTAGGTGGAAACAAATATGTACATCATGTTTGATTTGCTTGGGAGGTCATTCAGTTTTTATAAAAAGGAAAAAAATATAGAAATAAATAAACAAACTGTTTGCTGCAAGTTCATTTTTGTAACTTAAAAGTAAAACCTGTGGGAGGTGATACCTCACGCCTGTAATCCCAGCACTTTGAGAGGCTGAGGTGGGCAGATCAGGAGGTCAGGAAATCAAGACCATCCTGGCTAACATGGTGAAACCCCATCTCTACTAAAAATTCAAAAAAGTAGCTGGGCGGGGTGGTATGTGCCTGTAGTCCCAGCTACTTGGGAGGCTGAGGCGAGAGAATCCTTTGTACTCAAGAGGGGGAGGTTGCAGGGAGCCAAGATCCTGCCACTGCACTCCAGACTGGGCAACAGAGTGAGACTCTGTCTCAAAAACAAAAAACATAAAACCTTACTTAGATTGCTGCCAAGAAGAACACAGCTGACAAAAATTGTCTTTTCTAAATTTAGTTGACTAAGAACTGCTTCTGTTGGGTTAAAATGACAATGTAGTGAGTCTTACTTTTTTAAAAAAGGTTTTTATTTCTTTTATCAATTATACTACATTCGTTTGTTTGTTTATTATTTATTTATTTATATCCTGGATTCTTTCCAGGAGTTCTTGGATATCTCTTTATCTTCTATTCCTGCTACTTTCTCTCCTCTCTTAGTGGGCCAGCTAGATTTGAATAAAAATAATAGGAAAGTGGTGATGTAGGTTATCCTTGTTTGTCTTGAAATTTGAGAGAATGTTTTAGTATTTTGTCATTGATTTTTAGACTTACTGCTTTTTATTGAGAAAAAGGTTTAAGTTTTACTTTCTAGAATTAAAGTAGTTATCTTCTATTCCTTGGTTTCTAAAAATCTTTTAAAATCATGATTGGCTGTTATATTTTAGTGAACTATTTTTGCTTTTGTTGCAATAAAATATTTTCTTTTTTTTTTCAGTCCATAGCTTAATTTAATTTTATTTTATTTTATTTTATTTTTTTAAATTTTTATTGCATTTTAGGTTTTGGGGTACATGTGCAGAACATGCAAAATAGTTGCATAGGTACACACGTGGCAGTGTGTTTTGCTGCCTTCTGCCCCCTCACCCATATTTGGCATTTCTCCCCATGCCATCCCTCCCCTGCTCCCCCCCCCGCTGTCCCTCCCCTATTTCCCCCAATAGACCTCAGTGTGTGGTGCTCCCTTCCCTATGTCCATGTGTTCCCATTGTTCATCACCCGCCTATGAGT
>JAPYYA010005009.1:0-11209 GCA_028533165.1 Leontopithecus rosalia | reverse complement strand
GTGGCACATATACACCATGGAATATTATGCAGCAATCAAAAATGATGAGTTCGTGTCCTTTGTAGGGACATGGATAAATCTGGAGAACATCATTCTCAGCAAATTGACACAAGAACAGAAAAGGAAACACCGTATATACTCACTCATAGGCGGGTGATGAACAATGAGAACACATGGACACAGGGAAGGGAGTACCACAAACTGAGGTCTATTGGGGGAAATAGGGGAGGGACAGCGGGGGTGGAGTGAGGGAGGGATGGCATGGGGAGAAATGCCAAATATGGGTGAAGGGGCAGAAGGCAGCAAAACACACTGCCACGTGTGTACCTATGCAACTATCTTGCATGTTCTGCACATGTACCCCAAAACCTAAAATGCAATAAAAATAATAATAAAAAATAAATCAATTTAAAAAAAGAAGAACAGTCAGCAGTATTTACAATATATGTATTTTCTTATTAATTTATTGGTTTTCCACTACTGGTGCAATAGCTCTACAAGGGCAGAAAATTTATACATTTTATTAACTGCTGATTTCTAATGATTAGCATGGAGTCACACAGACAGAGGCTCAATAAGTATATATTTCCTACATTAATAAATATTTTAATTTCTCATAGCAGGGATGCCTTTTGTTTTGTGTCTCTGCCACATCTCTATTTGTTATTTTTGCAAATATGCATTAATGTGATTATTTAATAAGTGCATATTACAACAAAATATGGAAAGCTGCAAGAGGCCACAAATAAGGCCTACTTTTATTCAACCTTACACGTGCAGCACCTTCCGTGATAGCCAGCATATCTTAGAAGCGCCATAAAGATTTGTTGAGTAAATGAAAGAAGACTTTGGACTATTTGAAGGTGGGCAGATGACTTCCCCCTCTTACATGGGTTCGGAAGACTGAGACTTGCTGGGTATTAAATATAAAGGCAGATTTTTAATATGATATATCCCTTGAGGTAGGGAGAATCCAAAAATATCAATATATATATATTTTTGTTTATTTAATGTTTCTTTTAAAATCTGAGTTATTGATGGATCAATTATACACTCACTTTAATGTAAACTGAGAACACAGGCAGAGATATTGATTTTAGAGTATATTCAGTGATTAATTATTGACTGACTTATAGTTTGATTTCAACTATTGACTGATCTATAAGAATAATCAAAACCCTTATGATCTGGTTAGTCTGTTCACCTTATTTTGGTAGATTAAAAATTTTTAGTACAGTGTCTTGAGTTTATAAGAACAATAGAGACTTCCATTTCTATGATTTCAGATAATAACTGAAAGGGAAAACGTGTTGACAGAAAAATTAAAATAAAATTAAGTGACAGTCAATTGTATTCATTTTTCTTGTAATGTGCTGACAGTTACATGCCACTGTTTCTCAGCTGGAAAATTGTAATTATTCAACTGGTCCTCTGATGTCCTGCTAAACCAGGTTGTAAGTTGGAGTTGTAATTCTCTATAACTTCCAGGATTCTTATTTGTTAGGTACACTATGGAAAAAACATGTGAAAATATTATTGAGGTGACATATATATTCCAGGAAGAGAAAAGATTCATTAAAAGAAAATAACCTAAAACATCTTTAAATTTTTTACCATTAGCTGTTTATTACTGTGGTAAGAAGAGTTACAGCAGATTATTAATAACTATGGCAATTAACAACTTTCAGAAATGTTGGTAATTAGTATAACTTCAAAGCATATTTTTATAGAATATACTATGGTACTGTATAATTGATATCCACACAGTATTGTGATATCTTGCATGACAATATGAGATATGCTGTTTAGATTTCCCTTCAAGAAAGAACATTTTGTACAAATACAGTGCATTGGAAGACAATCCAATCTGCACCACAGTCAGGCTTTTCCAGCCCTATGAAGAGAAAGCTAACCAAATCATCATTATGACCTGATCATTCCATCTGTTTTCTCCTTTTCTTTTCACAGATTTTTATGACCTCAACAACACATCAAACTATTTTTTTTTTGAGACAAAAGTTTGCTCTTGTTGCCCAGGCTGGAGTGCAGTGGGTTCAAGTGATTCTCCTGCCTCAGGCTCACAAGTAGCAGGGATTACAGGTGCCATCCACCACACCTGGCTAATTTTCCTGTTTTTAATAGAGATGGGGTTTCACCATGTTGGTCAAGCTAGTCTTGAACTCCTGACCACAGGGTGATCCACCTGCCTTGGCCTCCCAAAGTGCTGGGATTACAGGAGTGAGTCAGCATGCGCAGCCCCCCATCACACTATTAACTTCTGGGTCTTCTTCTTGAATAACCCAATTTACTTACTATGACTTCTATGACTGTATCTTTCTGATTTCAGAATTTTATTATGCTTAAAATGTTTAGACGTTTTTTAAAGTGCCTTTCCATTTTACTTAAGTGCAGCTCCTGTTTCATCTGCATTTAATGTATTCCTTCAGCAAACAATGCTGAGTCCCTAATATATCTAGATGTAGTACCAAATACTGTATGAAATTACTAGGGATATATTTGTGTGGAAACTATATTAAGAAAATGATAATACAAAGTGATGAGTTTTATGACAGAGGCAAGAAACAAATACTGTTGATATAAAGGAGAAATGAGAATAACCTGAGTATAGTAGCTAGTTTCACATGAGAATAGTATTTTGTGTAAAAGTATAGGTGGCCCCAAATGATTAGGGGACTTTGAGTCTAAGGTTTAGAGTCATACTTTGTTCTATTAGCAGCCTTGGAATTGACAGGATGGTACTCAGACTCCATGGCATTACTCTTGCACTTTATGGGTGATGGACCTATTTGAGAACCCAATACAACTGTCATCAGCATCTGTCAAGGATAGCTGCACCAAACAATCATGGCACATGGATACCCATTTAAAAAACCTGCACATTCTGCACATGTATCCTGGAACTTAAAGTAAATTTAAAAAAACTGTCATCGGGAATAATATATGAACATATACCAATATGTAGGTGAAGAAATATTGCCATATGGGTATCTCTCTTTGCACTGGTTAAATACAACGTTTGCACGAAACAGTTTTAAGAATTTTACATTTAAAACCACAGGCATTTCCTCACTATTTTTCACTTTCACTTTCACTTTAAATTTTCAAGTGAACCTTGAAAAATATATTGTCAACAAATTGTAGAGCATGCACTTTATATCATGTATTGTCCTGAAAACTGGAATAAGGGATTAGTTAAATTGATATAAATACTTGCTTTCATGTACAAGTAAATGATTACTTATTTTGTGCAGTGCATCTTGAATGTGAAGCACAGTAAATGTGCAACATGTGGAACTTTTAAAAACTATATAAACTGTTTTTTGGTTTGGCATATAGGAAGATACAGTCAGTGCTTTGTTCTAACAACAAGTAAAAATCCAAAAAAAAAACCCTACAAAACTAAAGAATTAAGAGCACTTTTTAGGTTAATCAGAGAAATAAAATCATAGAAAAGACAATACAATGTAGAAAAGATAGTCTTTAAGAAATATTGCTGCAATAACTGATTATCCACATGGAAAAAAAGAATCTAGACACAAACCTTATATATGTCACACAAATTAAAATAAGTCACAGACCTAAACACAAAATAAAGAACTATAAAAACTCCTAAAAGATAATATAAGAGAAAATCTGGATGAACTTGGTTATGGTGATGACTTCTTACATGCCACACCAAAGTCATTCTTCCTGAAAAAACGAATTGATAAGTTGGCTTTAGTTAAAATTACAATTTTCTGCTCTGCAAAAGACACTTTTGAGCGACTGAAAAGACAAGCTATAGACTGGGGGAAAATATTTGCAAAGCTATATGAGATAAAAAGCTGCTCTTCAATTTATATGAAGAACATTTAAAATTCAACAAGAACACAAATAACTCAGTTAAAAATGGGCCAAAGACCTTAGCAAAAACCTCACCAACATATATATATATATACACACAAACAGCAAATAAGCATATGAAAAGTTGCTCTACCTTATATGTCATAATTAAAATAATAATGAAATAGCACTACATACCTATTAGAATGACCAAAATCCAGAACACTAACAATATCAAATTCTGGTGAATCTGGAACAACAGTAACTCATTCATTGCTGGTTGGAATGGAAAATGATACTGCCACTTTGGAAGGCAGTTTGGTGGTTTCTTACAAAACTAAACAAATACTTATCATAGAACTTAGCAATTGTGTTCTTTCACATTTACTCAAAGGAGGTGAAAATTTACGTCCACAAAATAACCTGCACATAGATGTTGATGTCAGCTTTATTTATAATTGCTGAAATATGGAAGCAGCCAAGTTGTCCTTCAGTAGGTGAATCAATAAATAAACTGTATTCATCGGGCAGAGAAAAACAGTGGTTGACAGTGGTTAAAGGGGTAAGGAGGCTATATGGCACACAGATAACTCTTAGGGCAATGAATCTACTCTGTATGATGTTGTAATTGTGAATACATGTGGTTTTAACCATAGACTACATAAAACCAAGAGTGTGTCCTAATGTAAACTATAGACTTTAGATGATAAGTATGTGTCATTGTAGGTTCATCAATTATAATAAATGTATCACTCTTGAGAAGGGGTATGCTCATAATGAGAGAGGCTATGCATGTGTCAGGGCAGAGAATATATGGAAAACCTGTTCCTTCTGCTAAATTTTTCTGTTAACCTGAAATATCTCTATTAACCAGAGTCAAATTTAAAAAAAACTAAACATAGTGAATGAAACATGAATATCATATATTATTTTCTGAAAAGCAAACTGTTTTAACAATCAAATTTGGTCTAATGTACCAATTAGGAAAACAGAAATCACACCACTTATGCTAGCAATGATAATTTATTGTGGAGGATTATTTCCAACAGATTTTGAAGTTGAAAGGGAAAAGTAAGGTAATACAGCCATAATACAGCAGGAAGGAGCTTATGTTCACATATCACATTTCTTACTAATGTGATGTTTTTGCCAATCAGACCATTACATTTTATCTGTGAGATAAAGCAAAATCGCTGAGACTTGGCTTTGTGTTTCTCATTTGTGTCTGCTTTTCCAAGTACATGGTGTGCAATTTCAGCATGGATAGACAAAAGTTCTTTTAGTTTAGGACTTGTCTTTGAAAAATATGTTAATTTTGTTCTATTTAGTTATGCAATTATATTCTTTCATTCATTGAAAATTCCAAAAGATAAATATGTTGATTCTCCTTTAGCTACCTTGAAAACCACCATTGAATCATTTCTGTTATTTTTCTGTTGTGTCTCAGTTTTAACCTTCATCTTCACTTCCTTTAGATATTTTAAATAGATTTGAGAAAGGTAATAGAAAAGGAAAAACTCCATGAGAACACCTAAGAACCAGGAAGGAAAATGGATCAGGCAATGAGTCGCAGGGTAGACATTCAACACAAATTCTTCACTGTAAAATAGGGGGCCTATTCATTGTCTTCCTAACAAGATATCAGAATTTTTATAGACCAGTATTAGCTATGAAACTCCCATTCTTTCTCTTCTCATGCTGAACTATTTATTGCCATTACTCTGCCCCTGTTCCATCAATATATTCTGTTGAAGAGAGGAGAGCAGGACTCTCTAGGGAGTCTGAGGCAACTAGGAACTGGTTGTCTTCTTAGTACATGGATGTCTGTATCAGGGAAAGACACATTTTACCTGTTATAGATAAGACCATGAATTCCAGGTCTTTGAATGTGATGTCATGAGTAAGCAGGGTTTTTGTTTGCCTTATTGAAGGAGCATAATTGAGTATATATTTCAAACAAAATAAATGGTGGAAGACGATTTGTAAATAATTGAGATTATATTACATATCTCAATTATCTACAAATTGATTCCTGTTCATTTCTGAGAAAATATTATAATCTCACTGCCAGTAGATACTGGAATTATCTTTGCATATGTTAGTCAATGAAATAGGGATGAATGAAACATTTATTTTCTTAGTAGAATTTTCAACCGCCAGCAAGTAATCTGCCCATGTTATTGTTTTGTTTTCTGTTCTTTCTCTGTCATAAGATTGGTAATGATTACTGCCATGAGGTTTGCTTTAGTGCGTATCTAGTGAGGGCAAAATTGAACTTTTTGATTTAGTTGTTGAAAATCACTGAGATTTGGGAGATAATTTCTACTATAATTCACCTAATCTATCATTTTCTGACATATTTTTCATTCCACTTTGAATACAATGCTTTTGCTTGGCATCAAACTATAGCTAGACCAATCATTATAATACATGCATGTGCCCCTTTCCCATTATTCCAAGCATCTAAGATTTTTATATTACTCTTTCATTCTGGATAACTAGTTACTACTAATTTTGTCCGAGGCTAGGTGCAGATTATATTTCTGTTTATCATTTCACTGGATGGAAAATTTTCAGGAAGGCAAGTGTGTAGAAATGAACTTATTCAATTATATTTGTAAATATCTTTAATTCACAGTCATAGATTTTCTTAGAGTATGGTTTGTCTATTATCTATCCAAGAATTTTTCTATTTTAAATTGTTCTAAATTTCTTTTAAAATTAAAATGATAACCCATTGTCTACAATTTTGAAGTTTGGTTTGTCTGAGTTTAGAATGTGTGGAGAAGTGTCAACAGAAAGTCTCATGTTTTCCTAATCTTTTGCAAATGTCTCATACGTGCATTCAATTCAATTTACAAATGTGAATGAGTTTTATCTAAGAATTCAAAAGTATGTAGTTTTGTTTCCATAAGAAAAACAGAGTCATGCATTTATAGTTGGTTTATGAAATGTTCATTTCATTAAAATAACTTTGGTGACAATATAATATCACTGATATTTGATACAAACAAACAGAGGTGCTTTGGGTTTGCATTTCATTCAACTAATGGCAGCAGAGAAATTCCAGACTTTTTATTTTAAAAAAAGTAGTTTATTTTTCATGAAATGTATCTTTCTGTGAACATTAGTGTATATATTTCATAAAGAAAATTTTTTAAAACAGTTAAATATGACTAAGAGATGGGCATTTTAAAGAGCCATATATGTGGAAATATCTATGTAGGGATACTAAGAATGCATGTCTCTCAGTAATAGAATTGTATGGCTTTCTTAATATTTTGTTCTTTATATTTTTCTATGATTCCACATTTAATTCATATGTTATTCTCATCCTAAAAATTTGATCATAAAAATAAAATATCTGTAACTTTTATGCTTTTGCTAAAGATTTTAAGCTCACATTTAGATTTTAAACTAGAAAAGAATTAAAATAAAGAATATTGTCTTCCTTGTTTCTTCATTTCATTTATTTTGCAATTAAAATAAAACACTCCTTTTATTAATCATTTTGCTTACTCCATGTTATTAACAAAGTATTAGAGAGGATTCATACGTGAAGGATCCACTATATACATAGCATGTTGCCACTTTGTGTTTTCTTCTTCCTGTCCTTAATACGACTGTGTTATACCTTAGCTCACTCTAAGTATTAATGTCCTTGACATTAGTGTATAGATATAGTCCATATATTGCAATTTCTCTTTTTTTTATGCACCATAATAGATCCAGCTCAAATTTCTTCCCTTTTAAGTTTTTCTTGGATCCCTGTGGTAAAGGCAGATGCTCATTCATGTATTCTTTCTTCCATTTAGCCAATAATTATTTGTCAATAATTGTTATTCCTATTTTGGTTCATTTATTCAGTTAGGTGGTGGAAATAAACCACAGGGCTAGAGGCAGTATCTTCATGGAGTTTATATACCAATATGGAAAACATACATTTAAAAATGTATAAAATTGAATTAATTATATAGATAAAGATTTTAAGGTAAATAAAATCTTTCAATTCAATTCAATTAAATAATCATTCAATTTCAATTCAAATAAAAATTAATTGAAATGATCAATTTAAATATATAATATTCATGGATATATTTATTTCTCATTTCTTGTTTGCATTTTATGATGTTTTGATGTGTGCCTTTTGCCTTTTTCTCATTACTTCTATTAGTCCACTGTCTCCCTCTAATTTTCCTCCCTCGCTACCTCAATATAAGTGCCAGGAATCATTATAAAGATACAGTGAAATTACACTAGAAGCAGACTGTCTGTGAATAAATAAGCAAAACAAGTTTTAATCAGTGCTGGATATTATTTATTTCAAATTATGACTATTTTCATTTGAGATGCTTAGAGTTCAAGAATACGTTTACTGTCATACTCACCTATCTGTGAACTGTGAAAATAATCCACAGCTACCATATGTTAAAAGGAATAATTTAGCTGACATATAAAATCTACTTATTTTCCCAGTTCCCTTCTGCCTTCTTTTTAAAAAAATATATAATAAAAATTCTACATTGTTCAATCAGCTTTTCATTAGAGTTAAATTCAACTGGCATTATTATAATTGATCAAAGAATATTTTGTAGATTTTTCTGCAGCCATGGACATTACTGCCTCATCCAGATGTTATGGTGGGAGCTGAGAATTTAAACTGAAGACTCATTCTAACCGGTTCTGAGTCTAAAACCAAGGCCTAAAATGGGCCAAGATGGGGCAGGAGAGCATATACACAGTATGCTGGATAAGTAAGAGAAATAAAAGAAATCTAAACACCCCAAGAAAACACACACACACACACACACACACACACGTTCAGAAAAAATATATATTCATGAGAGAGAGAGAGAGAGAGAGAGTGTGTGTGTGTGTGTGTGTGTGTGTGTGTGTATTCATAAGAGAAATGGCTCAGTCATATGAGTTTCAATCTAGGGTGTCTGAAAAAACTTGCATTTATGCCTAAACTGAGCAATTCTTGCTTTTCTTATAGTAAAACCAGATAGTTAACTGCCTTCTATTTTTTCTCCCCTGCCTTTTTACTAACAAGTAACTGGATTTTGTTAAGGGCAGCAAAGTACTTAGAAAAAAAAAAGATAGCAGCAGAAATTTCCAAAGATAGAATGACAAATAATTTATGTATACATTTAGATATAGAAGCAAATGTGAATTTCAATAACCTGTGGCTTCTGTGTTGATCTTTTCTGGCAACTTCTAAAACCATTAATCCACATTAACATTAATGTTAACATTTACTAATACTTAACATTATTATTTATTTTGAAAGCTTATGCAGTTAATGATTACTGGGATTTCTTAATGGCTAATTAAGAATTTTGCTTAACACAAGTTACTATACTTGTATTTTCAAGGCAATGATCAAGATACTGAAGGCTATATAAATATTCCTATTTTGTAATATCACCAAGTCTAACTTATCTCAAAGCAGTGTAGTATAACTTATCACATATCCAGAATTTTGTATTTCTATTAACATTTACTTCTAACTATTTAATAGCCGTCTCGTATTCAATTTATCTAAACAATTCCCAATTCAAAAACTGTATGCCTGTAACACTTTAGTATTAACTCCCATGCTCCTCCCCTCAAAGTAAATGGAACCAGCTTCTATCTAGTTCAAGCCAGAAACCTGGAATTTATTATTTCCTCTTCTTTCTCTGTCTCTTTCTATATTTTTCTCAACCTACACATTTATTAATTCCAATTATCACTATTTTGAACCTTGAGAAAATACATGAGTCAATCATCCTTTAACTTGTGTATAAAATTAATAATTTAACAAATATTTGTGACCACACATTGATTAATTGGCACTGCTTGTTTGAAAGATCATAGTAAAATAGCGATGAAAAATAAAAAGTCCAATATTTCTGGACTTTCACATTTTAGAAAGGAACACACATAGTAAAATAAGCACAAACAAAGGTTGCAGTCATTATAGTAAGTCTTATCTCAACAATAGATTTACATGTAAATTTGTATTTTTATCATTTAAAAAGTATTTTCAAACTTTTTACATAAGAAAATTTACATTTCAGAATATATGCACTTCCATTTAATGACGAATATATATGCATCTTAAGTAATTAAGGATATATCTAGAAATTTTAAAGTAATAAAAAATTAAACATAACAGAAAATTACCATTATATTTCCACAAAACCCTTCTAACTGATTTGAGATTTTGTTTTTTATAAATTAATAATTAATAGAACCCACAAAGAAGTATAAACTCATGATCCACAAGAATACTGCCTGCCTAGAAAAAAGAAGAGAGATGGCTGTCTGAAGTGAACTGATTTTATTATGTAAGGTACTTTCATTAAGTACTCCTGTAGCAGGTCTTGAGCAGCACAATTAAATAAAGTAATATCTTAATTTTTTTTTTTAAAAAAAGGAGTATATTTGCTGGCAGGCATTCAATTTAAATCCACAAGATAAAAAAAACTAAACAATTAAAGTCTTTTTATTATAACAATTTATGATAATTTCTACCTTGAAATTTTATACAAAATGTATGCTTCATACATGTTTTCCTATGCAAGTAAAATGATTTTGAATTATTTATTTTTCATATGTAGGCAAAAAACATTATATTGCATAACATGTGCAATACTTAATGTTATCTGGTTTGAAATCAAATTCACTTAAATGAATTAAGTAGATCCGGTGTCTTTCACCCTTGTTGTCCACACTTCAAAGCAATGTGTTGTTGGTGGTACTCCTGAGACACAGGTTGGGAGATCAGGGTTTGCCTCCATGTAGGTTATGAGCAACACTTTCAGGAACAATACGTTTCAATGAGCCAGAGAAGCAGGATTTGGCAGAAACAAAAATTGAACAGTAATGCATTTGCAACATCATGTTTTCAATCCTATAAAGAATTCTGAAGCTAGAATGATCCTTCCAGTGTGTCCCAAATTAAGACCAGCCAGCCAAGCCTTTATATTTCCATATCAACCAATCATTGAATTTGGGTCGTTTTGGGAAAGAAGGATATATTAGCTCATTTTCACACTGCTATAACAAACTACTTGAGACTGAGTAATTTATACATATATAAAAAGAGAGATTTAATTGACTTACCATTCTACATGGCTGAAAAGAGTGGAAGGTGAAAAGGGAGCAAGGCACATCTGACATGGTGGCAAGACAGAGAGTGAGAGCAGACATGCCTCACTTTCTTTTTTTTTGTTGTTGTAGTAAATTGATTTTATTTATTTTTTTTTAATTTTTATTGCATTTTAGGTTTTGGGGTACATGTGCAGAACATGCAAGATCGTTGCATAGGTACACATGTGGCAGTGTGTTTTGCTGCCTTCTGCCCCCTCACCCATATTTG